>JASDQU010227251.1:0-13998 GCA_032191745.1 Picea mariana | reverse complement strand
AGATCTGGATGCGAGGGCTCTCAGTACCATTCAACTATGTTTGGCAGATGTTGTTTTGTTTAATATTGTTGGATAGGAAACAACATCAGGTTTATGGAATATATTGGAAAGCCTCTACATGAAAAATTTCTTGACAAACAAAATCTACTTGAAGACGCAGTTATATAGCTTACAAATGAAAGAAGGTACCAAAATTGTTGATCATTTAAATGTTTTCAATACTTTGATTTGTAAATTAAGTAGTATGGATGTAAAATATGATGATGAAGATAAGGAAATCACGTTGTTATGTTCATTTCTTGAATCTTGGGATCACTTAGTCACATCTATGTGGTTTAACACAATAGACAACATTGAATATGATATTGTTGTGGGAGCTTTGTTGTCTGAGGAGGTGCAGAGAAAATCCAGTTTAGAAACCTCAACATCAGAAGGAATGGTGGCTAGAGGTCGATCTAAAGAAATAATGGAGAACTAAAGAGGTACATAGATGCCTAAGTCAAAAGGAAAAAAGGGTAAGAAAAAATGTTGTTATTGTAATAAATCAGGGCTTCTCAAGAAATATTGTTGGAAGATGCAAGCATCTAAGGAAGAATCCACAAAGGAAGCAAATTCAATCAAGACAAGTTCAGGTATGGTCAATGAAGTATTATATGTTTTTAATTCTTCACAATATCATCAAGAACGATTATTAGATTCTGGTGCTTCTCATCACATGTGTTCACATATAAGTTGGTTTTCTTCTTATCGATCTATTAATGGTGGTGTTGTTTTCATGGGAAATGATGTTTCTTGTAAAAATGTTGAGATTGGGATCATTAGGATTAAAATGTTTGATGGTATTGTAAGAACACTAATGGAGGCCAGACATGTACCTGAACTTAAAAAGAATTTAATTTCCTTGGCATTTTTGGATTCAATAGGTTATAAATGTACATGTCAAGGTGGAGTCTTGAAGGTGTCTAAGGGCATATTGGTGGTAATGAAGGCTACAAAGATTGGGAACCTTTATCAGCTAAACAAGAGTACTGAGATAAATGAAGCAACATTGGTATCTAAGGAAGAAAATGAAACCACTTGTTTATGGCATCAGAGACTAGGCCATATGAATGAGAAAGGGCTCGAGATTCTGATAAATCATAAGTTACTTCCAAGTTTAAAATCTATGAATTTGAATTTATGCAAGCATTGTGTTTTTCAGAAGTAGTGTAGACAAAAGTTTAAAATAGGTAGTCATACAAGTAAAGGTATCCTTGTTTATATTCATTCAGATGTTTGGGGGCCATCTCCTACAGTTTCTTTTGAAGGATCATCATATTTTGTGACATTTATAGATGATTACTGTAGAAAAGCATGGGTCTATTTATTAAAAAGAAAAGCTGATGTGTTTAATGTTGTTAAGCAGTTTAGAGATGTGGTTGAAAAAATCATTGGCATGTAAATAAGTGTTCGAGAACAGATAATGTGGGTGAGTTCACATCTTTGGAATTTCAAAATTATTGTAAGGAAGTTGGGATCCAAAGGAATAAAATGATTGTTTATACTCCTCAACCAAACAATATTGTTGAACGTATGAATATGACTCTTTTAGACAGATCAAGGAGCATGCTTAGTAATTCTAAGTTGCAACAAGAGTTATGTAAAGAAGCAATATTTATAGCATACTATCTGGTAAATCGGTCACCATCAACTGCAATAAACTGTAAGATTCCAGAAGAGGTATGGACATGTCATTTGTGTGATTATTCAAATCTAAAAATACTTGGTTGTGATGCTTATGCTCTTATTTCCAAATATCAACGTTCTAAGTTAGACCCTAGATTAAAGAAGTATGTCTTTGTTAGTTATGGTGATGGAGTTAAGGGATACAGATTGTGGGATCCTACGACCCATAAACTCATAATAAGCAGAGATGTAGTATTTGATGAATCATTTCTCATAAAATCAGACATGGTAGTAGTTGAAATGAGACAAGAACAGGTACCAAAAATTCAACAGATTCAGTTGGAGGCTCAACGATATATAAGAAAGGAGCATGAAGAAGTTGCAAAGGAAGAAGATGAGGGTGCAGAAAATTTTGAGGAAAATGTGGATATGCCACAACCATCTCTAAGAATATATACACAGGTTAGGAATCGTCCTATAAGGTAGGACGATTATGTTTCATCCATGGCTTTGATTTCTAATGATGGGGAACCTAGTTGTTATTGGGAACCAATGGATGTTGCTGAATGTCAAAAGTGGAAAATAGCTATGAAAGATGAAATGGATGCCTTAGAGAGGAATAAAACATGGGACCTGGTAGAAATCCCTAAGGGCAGGAAGGTTGTTCATTGCAAATGGTTCTACAAACTGAAAAATGGTGTTGATGATAAAGTTGAAAGGTATAAATCTAGACTGGTGGCAACAGGGTATTCTCGAAAGGAAGGTATTGATTTACATGAAATTTTTTCACCACTTGTTGAGCTTGTTACAATTCGTGTTGTGTTAGCACTAGTTGCATTAGTGGGTCTTGATTTAGAGAAACTAGATGTTAAAACACCATTTTTACATGGAGATTTGGATGAGGAAATATATATAGAACAACTGGAAGGGTTTGTTTAGGATCACAATAAAATGTTTGTTTTCAAACTCAATAAGTCATTGTATGGTTTGAAGCAGTCTCTTAGGCAACGGTACAAGAAGTTTTATTCCTTCATGGTGAGCTAAGATTTAACAAGAAGTGAGTCTGACCATTATGTTTACTCCAAAATTTTAAATGAAATATTCATTATCTTGGTATTATATGTTGACGATATGCTTATAGCAAGCAAAAACATGGTTCATATCAACATATTGAATGCTTGGTTGGCTAGGAAGTTTGATATGAAGGATATAGGAACAACAAAAATAATCTTGGGCATAGAAATACACATAGATGGGAAAAATGGTGAGCTATGGTTATCAAAACAAAAGTATATGGAAAAAATACTCATGAGATTTTGTATGAATAGAGTGAAACCAATAAATATCCCTTTGGCTTCTCATTTCAAGATTTCTTCAAGTTTGTGTCCTAGTAATACGAAAGAAAAGGATTATATGTCTCGTGTACCATATGCTAATACAGTAGGAAGTTTGATGTATGCGATGGTAAGTACAAGACCAAATATTTCACATGTAGTTGGTGTTGTCAGTAGATACATGGAAAATTCAGGTAAAGAGCATTGGGAAACAATGAAATGGGTGTTTCAGTATTTGAGAGGCACAAGTGATTATTCTATCACCTATAATGGTAGCAGTGATTTAGTCTGTGGTTATGTTGATTCATATTTTGTAGGTGATTTGGACGAGAGGAGATTCACTTCAAGTTATGGATTTACTCTTGTAGGAGGACCTATTAGATGGATGTCAAAGATTCAAAACATAGTTTGTTTATCCACTATGGAGGCAGGATATATAACTACCTCACATGCTTGCAAAGAGACAATATGGTAAAAGCGTTTGTTGGGTGATTTTGGAAGGATGCAAGATGAGGTGGAAGTATTCTGCGATAGCCAAAGTGTTATTCATTTGGCTAGAAATATAGTGTATCACGATAAAACAAAGCATATTGCTATTAAATACCATTTTGTAAGACAAGTTATTGATAAAGGTAAAGTAGCTCTGGAAAAGGTCCATACACAAGAAAATTGTGCAGACATGTTCACAAAACTAGTATTGTTAGAGAAGTTGCGGTGGTGTTTGGATTATCTTAGATTGAAAAATATGTGATGAATGATTTTGGACAAGGTAATCAGGTAAATTTGTTGTCAAGGTGGAGATTGTTGAATGGGTGACAACTGCTAGCAGATTTATGTTGGATTTTCAGTAGGATTTCTGCCATATCTCAACCAATTAACCCAAGATAATTGGATCTGGTAGTTGATTAAATAACTAATTAATTGGAAGAATTGTTATATATTGTAACTCGTAGATGCAAAAATATGTGTGAGAGGTGGTAAGTTTATTGCTGAGCTTTTGTAATCACCTGATTTCATCAATAAGAATATCAATTGCCATTGTCCCATGGATGTTTCCCTATTAAGGGTTTTACCATGTAAATGTTGTCTTTTGTGTGATTGTTATTTTCCATTTTGTTTATTCTCTCCTATGTAATGGTTTCTCTGTGAGAATAAAAGTTCAACAAGAGTTTGTACTAATATTTGAGATCTCTCACATAGAACCTATGCATACCCTACATAGGGGTATAATCCTAAAAACCCGACTGTCAAACCCAAATTTAGGATATTTTATCCATTTCACTCTTCCTAAAAACCATACCATCAAACCCAAATTTCGAATATTCTCTCCATTTCACTTCTCCACACATGGGTATGCCAAAAACAAACCTATAAGTACACCACAATTTGTTCATCCCACCAACCAATATACCAAACAAAATGTCCTAGGACATGTTGACAACTATCGTCCTCCTCATGCACATGGTTTCTTCCTTGTAGAATTGAGTTTAGAAGATTCAGATTAAAAACCATTTTGTTAGTTTTGCGCCCACCCCACAGCCTACCCCAAAACTCATCAAATCATCAAGTATAAACTTACATGTAACCTTCTTGTAGAAATATTGGGTGAGAGAAGGCGATAGGTGTTACTTCCTGTTTGTCTGTGGTTTATGGTCCGAGGGTGCTTAGAGAAAAAGAATCCCTAGCAAGAGTTAAGAAATGATTGTGGAAACACTAAATGTCAGAGGGGTGGGTGGCAGCTCCAAGTTCTTAGCCCTAAAAATATTTTTAGACTTAATTAAACTAGATGTGCTACTGATACAAGAAACAATGGTCTGTGTAACAAAAGCTAGAGAAATTTTTGTTAAGTTACTTCCTCATTGGTTTTTCTGTGGGGTGGACTCCTTAGGACACTCTAGGGGGTTGTTAACAGCTTGGAATTCAAGGAAAGTTGAATTCTCTGCCTTCTTGACTCCTGTAGGGATAATGCTGGAAGGTTTAGTTAAAGACTTGGATAGAATATTGAAGGTGATTAATTGTTATGGTATGTATTCTGACGGAGAGGTTTTCTAGGAAGTATTAAGAGAGACGATATACTTAAGGAACAAAACTTGGTCTTGGGTGGAGATTTAAATTTCACTACTTCCTGTAGAGAAGTGTGGGGAATCCATGCCAGAGCAGATTCTTTACATCCATATTTTAGTCATATGATAGAAGAAGAAGGGATGGTGGATGTTGAGCCTATCAAAGTTCTTCCTACCTAGAGAAATGGTAGAGGAGTACATGACTACATACCAAAGCGACTGGATCGATTTTTTCTTTCAGAGGATCTTGCGCATGCAGGTTTGAGATATAGATCTTTGGTTTGCAACATAAAAATATCTGACCATATGCCGGTGATCCTCCACTTAGAACTGGAAAATAGTATAGTCAGGTATCCATTTAAATTCAATTCTATTTGGTTGGAAGATCCAGATTTTGATAATTTTGTTTGATCCAATTGGGTTGGATTGTTGGGATTGAAGAGTTTAAACCCGATGGATAGTTAAGGCTTTGGTGTATAACTCGGAGAAAAAGAAAAATCATGAAGAAAAGGAAGAATTGGTAAAGCTTGAAGTAGAGTTGGATTCTTTGTATTTTAATCATCCTGGAGGGTTTGAGAAGGAAGAGGATAAAGTGCTAATTGCATAAAAAGAACAGAGGAAATTGTCACTATTGAGGCAGGAAGAGGAAACATAGAGGCAAAAAAGCATAATTTAGCTGGTTGGCATCATGGGATAGGAATACAAAGTTCTTTCATGCATATGCAATTTCCAGGAATCAGAGAAACACTATTTGGGGGATTACTAAGGAGGAGGGATAGGTGATCTCTAGTAATCAAGGTCTACAATTAGGAGAAGTTGAGTATTTCCATAATTTGTACAAGGCATAGCCTAATCTGGTCATTTCAGATCAACTAGAGGTTCTAAAAAATTATCCAAGGATGTTTTCAGAGGAAGATAGTCTTAGATTGTTTGAGCCAGTTACATCAGCTGAAATTTTGTCAACTCTTAAAGGTTTTAAAGCATTAAAAAGTCCAGGCTTGGATGGTTGGACTGTGGAATTTTTTTTGGCTTTTTATGATATTTTGGGCATGGTGGAAGAGTCTAGGAAGAAAGGTAGGGTGTCTGGAGCATTGAATGCTACTTTTCTTACTCTTATTATTAAGAGTGAGAATCCTAGATCCTTTAGATATTTTAGAACAATAGCCTTATGTAATTTGGTTTATAAGATTATTATTAAAATTATTGCCAAAAGAATTAAATCCACATTGTCCTTTGGGATCTTTAAGGAACAATTTCGTTTCCTTAATGGCAAACAAATCATTGATTCTATTGGAATAGTGCATGAAGTATTACATGGCATCAAGGTGGAAAATAGTAAAGCATTGGTGCTAAAACTTGACTTGATAAAGGTTTATGACAAAGTGGATTGGGGATTCTTAAGACTTGTGCTACTATGGGTGGGAATGACTATAGAAACAACTGACTGGATGATGGGGTGTGTGACCTCTGCTAATTATGTTGTGTTGATAAATGGTAAGCCTACTTCTTTATTTAAAAGTACAAGGGGATTAAAGAAAGGGTGTCCTATGTCTCCCTTGTTGTTGAAGGGTTAAGTAGAGCTATAAAGGAGAAAGTAAGGGAGAAGAAAATAGAAGGAATATCAGTGGCAAGAGGGATATGTATTACTCATCGGATGTTTGTTGATGATGTCATCTTGTTTGGTAATGGTTATATTGCTGAGTGGGAAGTCTTTAAGGAGATTATGACACTTTTTTGTAAATCTACAGGTATGGATTTCAAACCTCAGAAATACTCGTTCCTAGAAGTTGGGTGGGAAGAAAAGGACTTAGCATTATTGAAATTGATATTTCCCTTTGAAGTAAAACCAGTGGATGATGGTTTTAAGTATCTTGGGTGTTTTCTGAAACCAAATTGTTATAATAAGTCAGACTGGAATTGGCTGGTGAAGAAATTTCAAAAAATGATTGCAAATTGGAGTCATAGATGGTTAAGTTTAGGGGGAAGGGTAACACTGGTCAAAGTTGTTCATGAAAGTATTCCTATTTGTTGACTATCCTTTGCTAAAATTCCAAAAAATATATTAAATACTATCAGAAGAAGGATGTTTAGCTTCTTGTGAACTGGGAAAAAAAATAAAAGAAGGGATAGACCTAATAAGTTGGAATAAAATTGCTAAACTTAAAAAGTTGGGTGGGTGGGGCATTAAAAGTATATTTTCTTTTGGGAAAGCCTTAGCAGCAAAAATCTTATGGAGGTGTCTAATGGTTCCTGGTCTCTGGCATGAGGTGACACTTAAAAAGTATCTTAGGAAGAAATCAATGGTAGAGTGGTTCAGGGAAGGAAGGAAAAGATGGATTGGCATTTCTAATATTTGGAGAGCTCTTACCTCATCATTAGCCATAATAATTGACTAGTTGGTATGGAAACCTAGAAATGGGAGAGAGATCAGAATTGGTGTTGATCCATTGGTAGGGTCTCATACATACTTTAAGTTATCAAGGAATCTTATTCTAGTTCTAAAGGCACAAGGAATATAATTCTTTGCACAAGTAGGGAATCAAGACATGGAGAACACAAGGGACTCAAGATGGAAAAAGGTTGAGGAACTAGGCTTGGAAGGCGAATTTATAGAGGAATGGAATAATTATGTTAAAGGATTAGTGGGTTTGGGATTTGAGTTGAACAATGAAAAAGATATACTAATGTGGTCATGGGATACTAAAGGAGGTCAGGTAACAAGAAAAACAAGATTATGAAGTTCAGTGGGTGGAGACAGTAGTAGCAGAACCTGCTTTCTGGTATAGTGACCTATGGAGATGGCAGTTACCTTTAAAAATTAAACTTTTTATGTGGCTCTTACTTGAACAGAAAATTCTCACTTGGGAGAACTTATACAAAAGAGGTTTTTTAGGGCCTAGCAGAGGTGTCTTATGTGGGATCCACGAGGAGAATTTGAAACATCTTTTTGTGGATTGTACCTTCACAAATAACATTTGGTCTACAATACAAAAGGAATTAAATTTGGAGAGTGCTTGGGTAGGAGTGCAGGTTGTAGATTGTTTTGAAAAATGGATAAAGAAGAGGGAGAAATGGAAAGAAATACTTGGTTACATTTGTTGAGAGGTGTGGAAACATAGAAATCTGGCTATTTTTTAAGAACGACCACTAAATAGGGTCAAAGTGTGTAACAATATTCTACAGGATTTGGGTGAAACAAAAGTAACTAACTCTCCTAAGGCTAGTAGGATAAATAGACCAACTTTATTAGATTGGGATTTAGCTCTGGGATACTTTGATGGTGCATTACAAGACAGAGATGAACAATGTGGGGCTAGTGACTCAAAGGTTATTATAAAGTGGTTTACTAATGTAAATGATTTATGATTTAGAATGTTGTAAGGGAGTTTTATACAACTAAAAACCCGATATATATAGAAAGCTTCCAATCAAGAAGCTGATCAGCTTTCAAAAGAAACACTTCTACTTGACGAGGAGGACATTTACTATGCAGCCGGTTATGAAGGAGAAACAAAAAACTTTGAAATAATGGAAATCAATTAATATAGCATATTTGCAAAGGAAAAGATTCTCGAGTAATATAGCTCCTCCACGCCATGGAATTTCGCATTTTCCAGGTAAGATTCTGTCTGGAGAATAATTTAATGGACAGATATCCCAAAAAACTTTTCCAAGCAAAATAGCTGCATGACTCCATAATACGAGGGAGATTTCAAAGGCACGTAATGCAAGCTTAAACAGATATACTCCCTTTAACGAGCTGTGGAACGATTCCACTAAATCCAAATAACTCCTCTAGACGTCTAAACTGAAACGGAAGCAGGGAATCCCACAAATTTATTGCAAAAACCAGAAAAAGGAATAGGCTGTATTCCCAGCAGAAAAAAAATGTCGAAAAGAGCTACGAATCTCATGCAAAACATCGAAAAGAGCTACGAATCTCATGTAAAACAAGGAAAGTCAATCATGGAATGAAATTGAAGCATTGTTTGATCTTTACAGAACCTAGTTTTAAAAATGCAGATATATCCTTAATAACTCCAGGTAATTGCTGCCAGAACCCTTATCGTCAGAGATCAAACGCCCGCCCAAAACAAGAAGCGAACTACAACGAATTACGGCATAAAACAGTAAGTTACTTGAAATTCGAAATGAAAGATCTATATGGCGGCCGAGAAACATCTTCTGAGCGCAAGTCACAAAAACTACATTCGTACAAAATGAAGGGATATTGGCACAATTATTAACTGTCTAATTAAGAGTTGACAGCCTTTTCTTTTTTTCTTTCCAGTACTAAGAAATATACAGATTTAAGATGGCTTCATGAAAATAAAGTCCCAAGGTTTAGGTTACAATCTCGAAGGCATTTAAGGTTCTATCTAATTCTTTAAGTACTGATACGGATATCAGAACTTTAAGACAATCTTTAATAAATAAAATTGTATTAAGGACGATTTTGTGTAAGCTTTTTTTCCGTGACATTTAACAAATCCATTCCAGGTCTTGTCCACAATCTTTACCAAAACTACTTCCGAAAAACCAGTAGTTTTTTCGAACTGTCCAAGGGATCACAGCAAGAATCGAATTGCAGCGGGAAAATATAAATTCCAAAACTTTCGAACTCCGAATCTGAAAAGCAGACAGAAAGACCTCCAGCCTAGCGATTCCCTGGGAAAAAACTCCAGACTAACACAACGCCAGTGAAATTTAACGGTATTTACGAAAGTTTTACTAAATATCTGTCTCGAGAAACGCCTTAGCCTACTGAGTGCAAGATTGCACGAAATTGAACCAAATGCAACAAGATTGTGCAAAACGAGAAGAAAAATGTACCTTATGTCGAATTTCGAGCAGAAAAAGAGCCACATTAGTGCGCAGAACACCGAGAAAAAGGCACACTGGGTCAAAATCTTGCCGGTTGCACAACGGCGTCAAAATTTTAGAGAAGTTGCAGCAATCGTTCTCCAAATCAGCAAATTAAATCAGAGACTGAGTGACTCCAGTTTTCAAAATTGTATTCGGGATCGATTGAACACGTGGCATTCAAACAGCCGTTTGATAGCATTATTAGTGAAAGTAGCGGCTAGTTAAACAAAAATAACGGTGAGAAGAGGAACCGAACGGAAATAATTGCGCTCTCAAACTTTTAATGCTGTTTTTACAGCGTTTCACAGTTATAAAGATTTAATTATTTATTTGTTATAAAGATTTAACTATTTGTTTGCTTCTGTGTATTCAATTTCAACATATAAAATCATTAACATATTTTAAAAATATTAAACCATTAACATATTTATCATTATTTAATTTATTATTTTTATTAAAAAATGTTTATGAAGATGAGCATTGATAAAGTGTTTAATTGTAATTTTCACTTAAATAGTATGCTAAAAATAAATGTAATATTTATAAATAATTACAAAAATTACATTATGACAAAGGCGATCAATATTTTAAAACAGTTTGTTGCATAAGTCGTTCGAACTTTAATGGATTAAATTAAAAGGTTGAAATGTTATTTTGTTTTTTATTATTTAAATAATTTATATTCTTTTAACAATATATTTTATTTGAATTTCCGTATAAATATGTACGGCAAAGTCTTTTATAATTAATGATATCTAAAGACAATCTTTGCATTGGCATGGATTGTGCTAAATACTAGCATAGCAGCAAAATAGCTGCTGGTGAACGCCAAAAGGTTAATAAGATGAAAAGAATCCTGAAAATAATATATTAAATTTTATTATCTATTAACAAATAAATTGTTGGGGTTCATTTATTTGATGTTAATATTTTAATTTTTGTTAATCACTTATGTGGCAATCAGTTAGCTATCAAAGTAATTTTTAAATATGATTAGGTAAATGTAAAAAAGTAAACACATAAACTGATGTCTTTATAATAGCTAGGAAGTTAATGATTGAAATCACAGTCATTTATTGTGTGACTACTAAGAATATTCCTGCCATATTTAATCATGTTTATAGAAAACTTATTAAGCACTAAACCCTTATTAAATCTGCCCATTATCAATAGGTGTACACCTTTATGAGTAAATACAATATAAAAAACAGAAAACAAAAAAAGGATATTATTTAAATTATAATAAAAATATTAATATTAAATTATATCATAATAAAATTATATTATTTTAATTTTAATAAAAAAACAGTAATATCGACATTAAATAAAATTACAAGGAAAAGCACTAACAACGAAAAATGGAATTAGTGAGGGATGTCGGGTACTCCACAGAAGGCGCACTAATCCCTGATATCCCTAAAAGTTCTTCCACTCAAAACTGCTGCACAACTCTTCAAAGTCTTGTAATGCAAGCTTATGCAGATATATTCCCTTTCAGCAACTCTGGAACGATTCCAAGAAATTCAAATAAATCATCAATACGTCCAGGTAATCGCCGCCAGATCCATATCGTCCAGCATAAAAAACCGCAAAAATGCAATAAATATCACAAAGTTCATTGAAACTGGAAATATGACAAAACAACGGCGGCCGAAGAACATCTTCCAAACAAGTCATACAACAAAATTAAATTGTTGGAATGTGACAACCAATTCACGGTTGTTTTCAACAAGATAGTATTCTTGGGTTTTAGTTAAAACTAATTAGCAAGAATAGGGACAGCATTCAATGTATTCAGTTTTATGTAACTGAAGGAGGAGTTGTATAAATGTGAATGCTTTAGAGGCATTTGAGAGCATGGGCTTCGAGCCCTCTCTCGGGCTGCTCGACTGCAGTCTGGATGTAATCTCCTGGTTCCTGATAATAGAAAGACTTTGCCATTGTCCCGTGGATGTTTCCCTCTAGAGTTAGAGGGTTGTACCACGTAAATATTTTGTCTACTGTGTGATGGATTCTGTTGTGCATCTGTCTGTTTCTGTTGTGTGTTAGATCTCAGTGGGCTTATCGCCCAACAAGTGGTATCAAAGCTTCAAGGCTGGAGATCCGGGTATCAAAGACCGTCCCAGTGGATTCGATGAGCAGAAAGATGGTGATGCTAGAATTGTTGTCTGCACAGAGGACGGGTGCAAAATAACTACAATTCACTAGCCAAGATGGCCGAGAACACAGAGGTGTCATCGTGAATGACGATGTTGTGCTGGTGGAGTTGTATTATCTGTGCACAAATTGAAAGAAGGTGGATGGGAGTGTCCCGACAAAACCAGATGGAGATATCATTGCAGTTGTAGCATTTTTTTGCTTTGTTGGAGTAGTTGATCACTGAAATTTGTGACAATACATTGATCTAATTGAACAATACATAGGGCTTGTTGGTCTAACCCGACGGATGTGGAGAGGACCCGCACTCAATGAACGAGGCAGTGTTGCAGAGAGGACTCCATCGAGTTTTTTTGTAGAAGCTGCAAAAATTGGAAATTACCTGTGCTAGGAAAGAGTGTGGGTCTACAATTAAATATTGACCTAGTTTCTCATTTGCTACACGGTTCTCTTGTTGTGAAATCACAGCTATCTGCGTGAGGAGTCCAGATCTCGAAGAAGCACTTGAACATGAAGCCATTGTTGCTGACAGGGGAGACACGTTGTTTTACCTGTAAGCCATATGGAAGACGAGAGTCCTGTAGATGCTTATGCGAATTGGAAGAAAGGCATGGTAAAGAGGATTCTTTGGCCTATGGAGCCGCTTATCAAAGCCAAGAAGAATTAGTGTGAGGTGTGAAGCATGAGGCGTGAGAAGTGATGGTGATCTAGAGACTGCCTGAGGCGTGTGCGGTGAGCTCCAAGAAGTCTGGTAGGATAACCACGAAGGCTGCAGAGAGGAGCCACCATTTTCTAGGATACGTGATTCAGAATAGGTCACGGTGGTTGAGAACGTTGCCATCGCATGAGGCAAGCACAATTAAGATTGCAAGAGGAGGCCCACGCTTCTGGAGGAAGCGGTGCCAGACTGAAAATGCTTGTGTATGGGCAGAGATTGACCATGGGATGTGTTCTAATGGATGTCAGTGTTGTGCACTGCCCGATTAAGGAACCGTCACTGCCGCTAAAGCTAGAGAAGACTGCCATCACTGTTGTTGAAAATACATGCCATGGACGAGTAGATGTGCTCTGGAGCACGTTGGTAGTTGATGAACACAACAGTGCCACTGCAGTCAAAATGACCGCTGCCATTTTCAATTTGCATTGAATGGCGCTGCCAGTGTGTATTCAGTGATAAAGAAATCTGCATAGGAGAGCACCCACGTGGAGGATAGGATAACCAGATATCTTGCCTATAAAACATTGATGTGGGGGAAATGTAATTCCAGGGCTTCTCTCACCAACGTTGTGGAAATATGAGATCTTGTTGATGTTAGAATATAGAAGATGGTGTTCTCGTTTTACCATTGACGATACCCTTGTCACCCAACCATAGGCCAAAGCCACCATCTGAGCACCTTAACCTTGAATGAGAATTACTCTGGAAGCAAACCCTAGGCTAGATAGCCAAACAAGGTGTAGTGAATCTTCCTCCAAGGATAGCACACCAATAATAGCTGATCAGATAGTCCAAACCCTAGCCAAGAGATAGTCTAAGCTCATACTAAAAACTAGCTGTTGCTGCAGCTGCACCTTCAACCCTCCTCCACATGTGCGCACCAAACTGGGAACTGCAGTGTGCACCAAACTGGGAACTGCAATTATGAGATGTGTCAAATGAGAACTGGCGCCTTGTATTTATACTGGTTTTTCCAGATTTGTTGGGGCCGACTTCTCCTTCTGGATATAACACATATTTCGTTAAATTTGGAAATATTCTATTACATGGACCTCATCACCATTGATTTTTTTGTAAATCGCCATATTAAATTAAGATGAGATAAACCAGTTAGTGACCATGAATAGGTCAAACATGGGACTGCTAGGTACTATAGTATAAATGGACGATAGGAGTGTGAAATAAACTCTTATAA
>JASDQU010227250.1:0-15571 GCA_032191745.1 Picea mariana | reverse complement strand
GCCTATGATGCATCCTCTATAGAATACTCAATATTTCTCACCTCTCTTACTAGGACTCCTTCATCAACCTTTTATTGTCATAACTAAATGACTCCCACTTTGTTTCCAAGAGGTTAGCTTTCCCTGACAAGGTCTCTCCTCTTGTTATCTCTACAGGATGTCATGTATATCATTTTGTACATCAGAATGTTGTTATTGATGTGGATGTCATTGTCCTACTAGAACACTCCACAATTTTAGCTCATATTAAACAACCCTTGGATCTTCCCACTGATTCTCATCGATCTCTATTAATTCAATTTCATTTTTCTTCCATGATGCCTACAATCCAAGTCTTTTATGACCATATTAAATCACAAGAAAAAAACACTACAACCACTCTCATACCTGCTTTTTCTTCTTACAAATGAAGGACATGTATTAGGTTTCTTAGGAGTATTGATTTCTTCCTTGTTGTATTCAATATCAGATTTGTCATTTGGTGATCTTTGACTATCCAAGATCTTATCCAGGGTCATGGAGTTGCTCAAGAATTGGATTTGGGTGATTGACTTCTAATCCTTCAAAACTTATGCTTCCATCTTATGACATGATTCTTCTTCTACTTCTTCCATGGGATAAATGCTAACTAAACATTCGTTTATTGTATCTTAATCTTCTTTTTTACTTGCAGGGGAGGATTCAATATCAACATTATTGTTCGTCCTTATGCTTTTATCCACCACTTGTCCTGAGTTTACAGACTTTATATTATAGTATTTTGAATTGACCACCGCTTTACATCCTCTGTCACACATTTGACTTACATTGAGCAAATTATGTTTCAACCCATCTACAGGTAGAACATCCTAGGCATCTTCTATTCCATTACTCAAACTCACCATCCCTTTATTCTTGATTTTACCCGGATCATCATTTTCAAGGATCACATTTCCTATTTTTCTTTTACTTATAGACAAAATCTTATCCTTTTCTCCATCCATGTGCTTGGAACATCCACTTTCTATATTCCAAGAGTCCTTTTGTTTTTGAGTTGAAGGTATTAGACCACATTTTTCACTATCTTTCCGTTTCCATGTGCTGACCTTTCTATCTAATAAATTTATCCTTGGATCTACTTTGTAATTCTTCAGGTGGAAATTTGCAGCTTTGTGGCCGAAGTTATGACAGTTATAGCATTCAAGCTCATTGTTCAATAGGTCGAAGTGATTGTTGCAGTGTTGTCTACTCATTGACTGTTTATTATTTCTTGACCTCCTCAGTTGCATGTCTCTAAAATTAATTTGAGAATTTGCAATCTATGATTGTTTGTTACTTGGTTGTCTCATTCTCTGTTGTGGCAGATATTTATTCTAAATCTTAATTGCTCATGTCTAAATCTTAAGGAACAATTTACAGCTTTGTGGCCAAAGTTAGAATAGTAGAAACAATATCCATAGAAAATATATTTGTACCTAGAAAATGGTTGTCTTCATTGAGAAGGTCGATATCTTCCATGCTGATGAGTTCCTTGAGAAGAGGGTGTATTATTTATTTGTTCTACATATTAAGTTCTGGCACCTTTTTCTTTACTCCTCCTGGGTAGTTGATTATCTTCCTTTGTTTCTGGAGGTTTGTTGTTGTCATTGGTTGTAGATTTGAAAAACTTGATGGGTTCTTTGTTTCTTGGTTGACCATTACTTGATCCCTCTTCATAACCCAAACCAATTTTCAAATTTGGATTCCTTTGCTAATTCAAAACAATGGCTAATCCTTTTGAGGCTTTGATACTTGACAAATTGTGATGATACAAGGCTTGAAACTTCTCCAACTCTTTCCTAGTTTTCACTACTTCTTCTTCCAGAGATTCACATCTTGCCTTCTTTTCTAATAACTGTTGTTTCAAAATGTCCTCTATTTTCTTCTCCTCTTCTAATTCCACTTTTAGCAGGGCAAAGTCTTCATCAGGTTTCTTACTGCCTTTCTTGAACTGTATCAACAATTGTTTTTTCTTTCTCTTCTTAAGCCTGATCAACTCTCCTTCCAACTCAACCACAACTTCTTCATCATTAGCATCACTTCCTGTTATTTTATTATCATAATCCTCTTTTTCCATAAGCATGAATTCATTTACCTTATCTTCACAGGAAGAGTCACTATCGGTGTCTTCTGAAGAGTCATCATTGTTTACACCTAAACTTTTCCTTTTATCAAATCTTTTGGATTTTTACTTCTCTTCACCTTTAGAGTTCTGATCCTTGTTCTTGTGTAGACACTTATTTGCAAAATGACTTATCTTACCACAGTTGAAACATTTTAAGGGAAACTTACCTTTGTGTTTTCCTGATCCTTTTTTCAGTCTTCTCACAAAATTTGCTTCAATCTCATCAGTCTCAGAATCCTCATTCTTATCTTCTTTAAATGATGCTTCTCTAGAGGTGGGTTTATCTTTAAATATCCTCATTTCATATGCAGTTAGAGTTCCTAGGAGTTGATCAATAGACAAAGTCTTAAGATCATTCAGTTCTTCTATTGCAGAAACTTTTGGATTGAATCTAACAGGAAGAGATCTTAAGATCTTCTGAACTAATAAAACATCTTCAATTTTCTCACCAAGACCTTTCATGGCATCCACAAGCTCCTCAAATCTTAAGAAAAATGTATTAACTATCTCATCCTCATTCATCTTTAGTTGTTCAAACTGTAATCTGTAAGTTTGAAGCTTGGCATCCTTTACCTTCTCATTACCTTCATAACTTCTAATGCGTTGAAGCTAAATTCTATCTTGTCATCCTTAGAAGCTAGTACAACCAGCATTACATAACCAATCTCTACCACATCCCAGACATCTGCACCTAAATCCATTATGTAAGTTCTCATCCTAACTTAAAGAAGACAAAGTTTGTTCCATTGAACAGGGGGGCCTTATTGGTTGAAGTTCCTCCATGGCTAGTCACATTTAATCTCTAGGATCTACCCTTAAATAAAGGGAACTTGATCTGATACCAATTGTTGGAAAACTGAGAGAGGGGGGTGAATCAGTTGTTACTATGCTTAAACAATTATTCCCATTTTAAACTCTTTATAGAACACTCGATGAAAATCAAAATCATGCAACAAAAGAATATTCAACATCAACCACGCACATGAAATATACAGAGACATATATTTCCTAAGGAAACCCATAAAGAGAGAAAACCTCTTCTTCTTGATATGATAATGATTTTCTGTACATTATCATTCTTATGAGAACCAACTCATAATGAGGCTACCATCTCTGTTTTGCAAGATACTACTTGCTGAGAGCACCAACTATCTGGTTTCTCTAGCACCTACTAGAAGGAAGCACCAACTCCCTGAGTGTTCCAGCACCAACTGAATGGAAGCACCAACTTCCAGTCACACAGGCACCAATCTGTATATCATAAAACCAATGTTTTCCCTTGCACCACCCTACCACCCTGGGTTTTCTGGCTACAACCAGATGGAAGCTACAACTCCCTGTGTTCAAGCACCCACTTGACACTTCGAGGACAAAAGTCCTCCCTAGCACCTCCCTTCCACCCTGATTATAAAAACTTCGTTACTTAAACTTATTACAATGATACAATGTTTATCTATAGCTTACCAGTCTCATCACTGTTCTGATGCACTGCTATGATCTACAGGGATGATTTTAAGAATGGAAATTTATTTTAAAATGTAGAAACCTTGGCAAATCTTAATAATCCTTCATATGCTAACTATAAACGTTTGGCGATATTTTTGTAAAAAAATTCAAATTTATAATGATTCAATATAGTTTTTATAAAATATTGGCGATTTTTAAGGTAAAATAATTTTATCCTATATAATTTGGGAAAATCATTTTTAGAATAGAGAATCTTTTTTTTGGAAAAACCATGAAAAATTGAGCCTGCATCAGTGTCTTCCTGCTCGCATTCTTCTTTGATCTTTTTATTTTCCTACTCTGTCTCTGTATGCGCACCTTGGCTTCATATTCCTCTCTCAGATATGAATCCATGTTCTATGCGCTATGCCTCTTCTATGCTTCAACTCCTGCACCCCACATGCTTCTACCCGCAGGAATCACATTCAACAGCAACAACAACCTCTTCTTTGTTCCGCATTTGCTTCTCATGTCGAGTCCTAAGCTTGTTCATCATGGAAACTCTTTGTCTTCTCTGGTGTTGTCGAATCTAATCATCATCAATGGGTCTTATGATGAGATTCCTTAGATTCTCTGGCAGTTGAGACTCTTTTTCCTCTCTGTCACAGTTGATCTTAACCTCTATGTTTCAGTTACAGACTTCAACACTTTCCCATCTGTCAATTGTCTCTATGATGAGTCTTCATTCCACTAGAAGTTACCTCAAGACTCTTCATCTCTTTTGGAAGTCACCCTATAGCTCCTCGAATTCTATGGCAAATGCAATCAATTCATTCTGGAAGTTACTAAGAGAAATTCTACGCGTTCATGTGTTTGGCGCCTTCACTCCACCTGAGAAAAACTTCACAGTGGAATTTTAGATTTTCTGGTTAAGCCCCTTCCTTTCACATGACCATTGATGGTGACCATGTGCCTAATCAATAGTAATTTCACAATTTTGCATTTTGGTTGATCAACTGTGAGTCACCTGGTTTTATTGATTCGCAAAATGCCTAAATGGAGCCTAGCACCGCTAGCTCCTTGCCTTCTCTTTCACTGATGTGATCACTGGATGTGATCACAGGCCTAATCAATAGGCGCTTCACAATTTTTCGTTTTGTGAGTTTTGTTGTGAGTCACTCTCACTCTTCCAACTCCCAATCACAAAATGGAGCCTAGCAAATTGCAAGCTCCTTCTTTCATGTGACCATCCATGGTGACCACTGACTATGCCAATAGGCGCTTCATGATTTCGCACTTCGAGGCATTGCGAACTTCATGAATTCTCTCACCTATCTTCTCCATATTCTCGATCCCTAAATCGGTGAATTCCTCTGGACCAGATCTATGGTCCTCAATTCCCTTGCAGTCAACGACTCAGATCAACTTCATGTTTTGCGAGTTTTCGTAACTCCTTCCTCTGGATTCCCTGATCTGTGAAACTCTGAAATCAAGCCTAGCTACGCTAGCTCCTTCACTTCTCTCCTACTGATGTGACCACTAGATGTGACCATGGTCCAAGAAAAAAGGGTGCTTCGTGATTTTGTGACTTCATGGGCCTTTTGCATGGCTGATCAATGGTCCACGATCCTTGGTGATCCGATGACCTATTGACGGGCGAAATAGAATGCTCGCCAACTGGAAGAGTGAATCCGGTCCAGGGTTGTCTAAATAACCCAAGTTGTTTGGGATGATCCACCCTGACGGGTTTAGCGGCTCCGTTGGCCAATCTAAGTCCTAGGAAAACAAAAGAAAAACTAACTAAAAGAAATAATCTAAATGAAAAACAATAATTAAAGAAAACTATAAATGAATCTGAAATAAATATATACAATTAACTTAATACTATAATAATTCTATGAAATTAAACGTTCAACTATCAACAGAATTAGATCTTAATCACAAATGTACAATATTTACAGATTACATATTTTACATGAAAACCCGCTAAAATCATTTGTGAACTGTCCTATGACAGCAAAACTATTTTTTGATTTTATAATTTTATGAGAAAGAAATACAATAAAAACTAACTAAACTGGGCAATTAAAATAATAATAATCTTAACTAATAAATCTGAACTAATATATCTATCTAAACTACTTAAATAACACTAATAAACTAACCTGTAATAATGCTTTCCAATTTGTCCTGTGTAAAGGATCCAGTTCAGCTATTCGATGGGAGGAAACCCACACCAGATTCTCTGCAAGATTATTGTAAACAGGAAGTAGCAGTGCTCTTTTGAATATCAATAACAGAACAAACAAGACATAAAATTGATAGCAATCTTATGATTTACAAATCAGCGCATTTAGATAAATCCGTGTGCAAAGATTTGTACAAAATGATTCATTTAACGAAGAAGGTAAACCTTTAATTCCTTAAATTGAAACAAAGCAAATGCTGTACTTTTAAAATAAGAGAGATCAGATATGGACAGCACATAAACCAAATCACATCAACCTGCAATGAATTATGATAGCTAAAGTAGTCGATAATTGATTGCAAACTGATACGAAGAAAACTTGAAATAAAAGTTTGATATATTGAAAGCTAAAGCTGTTACAAGACATCAAATTTCATCCCAGTCTGTATCATCATAAATCCATAGTCTGGTTCTCCCAACAGTGATGATGATGGGTCCATTACAAAAAATAACAAGTATTTAAAGACCACAGGGTAAAACATCCCTGTGGGAATTATCAAAGCAGTTTACAAAAAATCTGGGAATAATCTCCCAAGTCCCTATTTTTGCCTATGACTAACAACTGAAAACTATATCTAAACTGCTACAGCATGTCTAATTTTTCAATGAAATTCGTAGGTACCTATAAGTAGACAAGAATACAGAAGTTTAGATAATGTTTTATTGATAAAATTGACAAAAATCTAATTTTTATGACTAGCTACAGATCTTGCGATTCTGTAGCTAGTCCAATTTGAACACATAATCGTTTTAAAATCAATCCAAAACTTAAAAAAATTATATTCAACTTATTAAACGAAACCTTTAATTACTAATTCCAAACAGAGCAAATCATTCATGCCACACCAAACCAAAACTTGTATGCAAATTGAAACAAACGAAATCGTGGTTTATTAACCGAACTGTTACAGGAATATATGCAAAATGTCAAACGTTTGTTATTACCAATTGGGAGCAGACAGAATCGATTCACAGTTGGGGAACCAACGAAATCATCTCTTGAACCAATTTCAAAACAAACCATAATCGATTTAGCCAAATCTTTCATACGAATTCAATAGAGACAAAATATGTCAATCCGAACTTAACAGAATCATTTTTCAAAATCAAAACTAACAGAGCCGTATCTATCTTTGATACCAATCCAACCAATACAAGTAATTATGCTAATTCAAGACACGCAGCAATCGTTTGCAAATCAAATCAAACAGGAAGGAATCGAACTAACTCGGGGGTCAACACAATTGTTATGCAAATCATATCAATCAAAACATAGCTACACGATTTTAGCAAACAGTTATTTTATACAGGCCGAATGCAATCATAATCCAAACGAAAATATTTATTCAAAAGGAAACAGAATCGTTTATGGTAAATCGAATTCAACAGGATTATTTTGAAAAAACAAACCGAACTAATCGAAAACAAACCAATCGTTTATACTAATCTGAGAAGAATAAAATCACATAAACCAAATCATAACTGTGTCCGAGTTTAGCAAACAAATCTTCTGAACATGATTCATAACGATATCATTTTTGGTAAAACGAGAATAACAGAGTCGTTTTGAATCTATTAAAAATGAACAGAACTAATTGAAGACAAAACCCAATCGGTTATATTAATTCAACCAACTCATAAAACAAAATCAATGTTGAAATACATACCTGGGAAGTAAGAAAATGCTTCGATCATGATAACTTTGAATTGACAAAGGTCGTTGCTGCCTCGACGTTTCTGAAGACAATTGAACCGGTGGTTTTTTGTTTCTTCTCATTGGCTTGAGGCTTGTCTCTCTCTTTTGACAGCACTGTAACTCGTTCCTCTAACGATTTGATCTTAGTTTGCAACAGGGGAACGTCGATGTAATAACATTCAAGCCAGGCATTACATTGAGCAAGGTCGTTGATTCAGCATCACAGGCAAGGGTTCTTTCAAGTTACAAGGGATTCGACTATGAAGCCCAATTCCCAGGAATTTAGGATCGTTCTTGAGGCATAGAGGAAAATTGGAAACATAGTCATAGGTTTCCATAGAGCATAGGCCATGAGAATAGGGATATTCCTCAGTCAAGAAATGTTCAATTTTGGAGTCCGAGTCCTCGCTCGGCACTATAGGCTTTTGGTCAATGTTTTGCTTTTGTTTGTTCTTGGCACATCTGGATACCCATTGGGCATTTTTCTTTCCTTTGTTGTTCACACTAGTATCACCCTTACCTTTCTTCCTCACGGGCTTCTTAGTGGCATTAGCACTATCTTTAGCACATGGGTCAACAATAGTATCAGGTAGGTCAAGGTCAGGGCAATCCAGGGGTTTGACAGGGGGTAGAAGGATATGAAGTGGCACGGCTAGTCCGCCCAGAAATTCGGCAACCACAACCTTGTCTACTTGGACAGACTCAGGGGTGGAAAATCCATTCCTTGTTAGGAAGGCTTGCCAACTATCACCACTAAGGCTCAAATGGTGGACAATAATGAGTTTGATCAAGCAGTGATGGAAAAGGCTGCTATCAGCCTTCTCACGCTTGAATCTTTTGGACATCTTGTATAGACTACATAAAAGATAATGTGTCATATTCAGAGGGTAGCCTATAAAATTCATTAATAACCGAAGATGATACAGAAATACCAAGCCATAATGACCTTCGCAGGTCACAAACTGCTTAAAAATTTCCAAAAGATCATGCCACCTGGGTTTGAGGGTAGTGAGAGGCATACCTCTATCGCAGCTAACAATATTTCTTGATATGAATAGGAGCAGCCATGGCACCTCGTCTACTTTGGAATTTTTAAACCACCTTTGCCCTGTAGTTGGTAGTCCTGTAGCTGACCTTATGAATTCCTCATTTAGCTCGAGCTGTATGTCTCCGACCTTATACCTGTAATCGTCGAAGGTGAGGGTGAATTGTTGGGCAACTGAAAGGTTAAAACCCTCGAATCTCTGGATAAACACCACCCAACCACTAATTTCCAAATCTTCACGAGCATTGTCGAAAATAAAAAGTGTTTGGCTACCATTAGGCTCTATGCACACCACAGGTGCCATAGGCAAGGGCACACAGTGAGCCAGGTGAACGAGAAAGGGTTTGGATAGGGTAAACGCAGGATCGGATAGCTCACAGGCTTCCCCGAAACCAACAGAGGTAACCCAGGATAGGAGGGAGGCATTAATGCCCGAGTGTGCGAGGGTGGTGGAGCTAGATCATCCCATGCAAAACAGTCATATCCAACTGTACAACCGATGGCACATATGGTGATTCAAATCACTAATGCGAAGTGTTAAAATCAAATGCCATTCAAACAATTAATGAAAACTATGGTGATTTGACCCAAAAATTTACACATGCAATAGTATTTGCATAGTTTTAAAATCAAAACAATGTTTCAAAATCATCACCAAGGGTTCGATCATAACAAGTATGTGTTGTATGGTATGATTACACCAAGGGTCTAACCATAATGTCAATGTGTTGTCATGAAACAAATGCGCTAATAAAATCGATGAAATACTATAACACATCAAACCACCAATGTATTAAGGACTCAATGACACTCATTATAATATCAACACAATCTTATAAAAATGAAATCATATTAACAACAAAAAATGTCAAATGAGTAAAAGGTTTTGGTGTCTTGCCAACTGTGCGACTATAATTAAATTGGAAATGCAATGAACTCATAGACAAGAGTGACCAAAATAATCCATTGATGATTTTAATGTGACTTCGAAATCGAAGTTTTCACACTTGCAGTCATGAAAACGAGAACGAAGGCAGTTGTGCAAATGCGCAAAATAATAGTGTTGTTTTATTCAAAGATTGCGATGAAAATCAAGGGTTCAGAAACACTTGTGTAGGCAGCTTATAAAGATAGGATAAAAATGCGAAATGGCTACCAACAATGGCGACACACTGGTAGAAGCAGTTATCTCTGCCAAAAGAACAAATTCAGATTATGATAATGAGAAAATTCTAACTCAAAAATAACAACCAAAAAATTGTTAAAACATCATCATTAATCTAATATTCCAGCAGTGCTTAAAGGATGAAAACTAATAACAGTCTTATGATAAGCGAGCCACGATATTAAAGATAAAATCCCCAATACTATTGACAGAGCCACTGCTGCCAGCAGGTGTCCATAGCCTCGACAGGGTTTCCATTTAACCCACTCTGATATCCGTATCCTGCCAAGAAGTTCCAAATCAGAATAAAGGACATTTTAAGGTCAAAAGGTTTCATATTTACAAATTTTCGTATACCTGACATTGCTTCGGTGCCAGCGCGCCTATTTAGTACCCCAGCGAAGTTGTCTTGGCGCTATGCATGCATTTACCCGCTGCCAGCAGACCTATTCAGCATCCCGGTGGGTTTACAAGCACTTCCCACAGCTCTTTTAATAACTTAATTTTTTAAAGATATATAATTGAGAGGGGTGACGCTGAAAATTACGATATTTTTGACATATGTTTTATATACCTCAACATAATTTTTTATAACTTTCCTTCATCAAGATCCAGAGATGGTTTATTTATAGAACCAACTTTCTGATGCAGGGAGACATCTTCTGAGTTATTCCCTTAAGGAATAGGGACGGCGTAAGAAGATAATAGATGATCATAACAGGCTTTTCTCAAATCGAAATCAGTTGACTTCTTTCAAACAACGGTCCTTGTTCAATCACAGATGTAAATTTCAGAAGTATATAATTGATGTTTACACAATTTTTCGGCAGTCATTTCAGTGAAAGAATTTTCTGTTTTCTTTATCGGAATAGTTCAGCATCCAAGTATGTGTATTCCAACATCAAAAACTAATAAGCGCAAGGGAAAAATTTAAACCAAAACAGTAAAAGAAAAGCAAACCAAAACATAATATTTACATAGTATACAAAGGGTTGTCATTAGGAAAAATATCTTTTCAGAGCTTGGCCATTCACCGGATAGGTGTCGGGCTATCCCTCTAGATTATGAAATTGGAAAGAGCTGGGACCCAGTTTCTCAGCAATTAAAAATGGTCCAAGCCGGAAGTTTTGAAATTTCGTGTGCTCTCCCTTCCCCTCAAGCGATTTGCCCCATTTCAAGACATGATCACCTACTTCGAAGTTCCTATCAGAGGAAGATTTGGCATCAAACCAGCTTTTGACCACTTGTTGATGTTGATCTAACTTACGTTTAGCTTGAGCTCTTACCTCTTCTAGTTTCATTAAAGCGTTATTTCGGTTTTCCAAAGGGGGACAATCTTCTTCTTGTATTTTCTGCGATAACTATAGTGAGGGAAGAAGAATGTGTGGTGGCAAAATTGTTTCTCTGCCATAGACGAGAAAAAAGGGAGAGTTACCTACAACAGTTTTTGGTGTTACCCTATCAGCCCAGATTGCATTTAACAATGCATTATGCCAGTTTTTGTGATTCTCGGATACCATTCTCTTGATAATTTTAATCAAATTCTTATTAGTTGATTCTGCTAATCCATTGCCCTGTGGGTAGTAGCTAGCAGAATACTTCAATTTAATTCCTTTTTCTAAAGCGAACTTGCTCATCTCAAGAGACGAAAAATAAGAAGCGTGATCGAATACTAAACAGTCAGGGATACCAAAATGAGTAATAATATTTGAATTTAAAAAGGAAATTCCCTGACTGGTATTTACAATTCTTAATGCAGCAGCCTCAGACCACCTGGTGAAATAATATGTGGTTGTTATGATAAACTTATGTTGCTGTGAGGATGGTGGATTGATCAGACCTATAATATCAAGGCCCCACTGCTGAAAAGGGGAGTCTACTGAGATGAGTTGCAAAGGAAAGGCTGGTTTCTGTATCCACCTGGATGCTTTTTGACAAATAATACACTTGCGACATAAGGCATGGGCATCTCTAAAAAGTGTGGGACAGTAATAACCGGCTCTCAAAACTTTATGGGCAGTGGTGTCACCACCAAAATTCCCACCATCTTCTCCTACATGCAATTCTAGTAAGACTTTTTCTGCTTCATTTTTTTCAAGATAGCGCATCAGTACGCCATCAACATTTTGACGAAACGGAATACCATTAACCAAATTAAAGGAGGCAGACTTTAATCTTAACGATCTTATTTTAGTGGGATCCAGGTGACGGGGGGCTGACCCATGTTCAAGACAAAATTTTATATTGGCATACCATGGACTGACAGAGCTTTGTGCACAACAGATTGCATTTTGATTGTGTTGTCCTAGGTTTGACATATCATTTTCTTCTTGATGTCCTGCTGCTGAATCAGCAACTAACTTGCATAACCCTTGGCCTCTCACTATCTAAGCTAGAGTAATTTCTATGTCATACTCGTGTAAGGTGGTGACCCAGTTTACTCTTTTTTTGCCTAACTCTTTCTGCACTAACAGATTCCTGACGGCTGGGTAAGGGACAATAATTTTCGTCCTAGATTTCAAAAGATAAGACTGGAAGTGCTTGAATGCTTTGAAAACAATGTAGGCTTGCTGATCTACCACTGGGTAATTAAGTTTTGTGCCTTTGAAAGAAGAGCTCATAAAGGCAATGGGTACTTCATTGTTTTCGGCGTTCTTTTGAGTTAGGACGGCAGCGTAGGAACGGTCAGAAGAAAAAGTGTAGAGTGTGAAGTCTTTTGAAAAGTCGTGGATCATGAGAGAAGGAGCGTCTATTATGGCCTTTTTTATCGAATTAAAAGCTTGATTTTCTAAGGTTCCCCAATGATATTGTGCGTCTTTCTTAATTAAATTCTGTAAAGGTCTGACCATTTCGGAGAAACTGGGGATGAATCTCCTAACAAAGTTTATCTGGCCTAAGAAAGACTGCATAGACTTTTTGGATGTAGGGGGGGGGGAAGTTTCGAGATGACTTGAGTCCTTTCGGGGTCGATAATCATCCCTTTGCTTGACACAATGAATCCTAAGAGTTTACCTTTTTCTACTGCGAAGATCGATTTTTTAGGATTTAAGGAAATGTCCTATTTACGACATCGCTGTAGAATGAATCTTAAATGAGCTAGATGACCATTTTTGTTTTTGGAAAATACAGTAACATCATCTACATAAACTATGACGGATTGATTGATTAAGACTCGGAAAGAAATGTCCATCACTCTCTGGAAAGTGGCACCGACATTAATCAATCCAAAGGGCATTTTCCTGTAAGCGTAGGTGCCCCATGGAGTGCGGAAGGTAGTTTTAAGTTGGTCTGGAGGAGACATCAGGACTTGGTTGTACCCTGAGAAACCGTCCAATAAAGATAGCCTTTCAGAACTAGATACCTGTTGAAGGACCTGTTCCATGGGTGGGATAGGGTAAGTTGTCTTTTTTAGACGCTCTATTAAGGTTTCGGAAATCGACGCAAAGTCGAATTTCCCCACTTTTCTTCTGGACAGGGACAAGGTTAGAAACCCATTGAGTGTGCCTAACAGGGAAAATTATCTTAACATTCATGAGTTTATTCAATTCTTTTTTAACGGTCGGTTCGAGTTTAGGGTGCATTTTTCTTAATTTTTGTTGAAAGGGCAAGGTTTGGGGTTTCATAGGAATGACGTGTTGTATGATATTAGGGTCAAAAGTTTTAAGGTCATCATACATCCATGCAAACACATATTTAAATTCTTTAAACAATTTAACAAATGCGGCTTTTTCTTGTTGAGAACACCCCAACCCTAAATTAATGCATTGTGGATTGTCATTAGTTACTAAGTTGAATTTTTCATATGATAAAGAGGAACTATTGGTTTTACAGTTGACTGATATTTTGAATTTATCTTGAAGATCGTAAAATTTCTCTAATCTAACTACAAATTTAGGGATCGAATTTACCATGTATGATGAGGATTTAGGAGTTCTTGGATCTGGTATTACCGTGAAGTCGTTCAAATTGTCGTCGTGAGTGCATTCGTCGATCACCATGCCTTGAAAAGTTTCTTCCATATGTAGGAATCCAATGATCTGCTGATCATCATCAAAGACTCTCCATTTCGTAATGTTGTTGGGAACGGATGGTCTAAACAACAGTTCGACGGAGAAAGCATTTGGGGACAAGCCTTCTGCAGGAAAAAGTTTGGAAGCTACGTTAGCTAATAGATCAGCTTTAGAATTATTCAATCTAGGAATATAATTTATATTGAAAGCAGAAAACTTATTCATTAAATTCCATACCTCGGATTGGTAGCTTTTTAGATTCGAAGACAGACAGTGGATAGAATCTCTTCCCTGTCTAACCACAATTTCAGAATCGCCAAAGACAGTCAAATTTTGAATGTTCATGTCTAAAGCTTTTCTGAGGCCCTGCAGTAAAGCCTCATATTCTGCAGTGTTATTAGTACATTCAAATTCTAACCTACATGCAATCAAGGTTTTGTTATGTGCCGGATCAATAATAACGCAACCTGCACCTGCTCCTTCTTTGGACTTTGACCCGTCAAAATAAAGAGACCAGATTTGATTTTTATCAGGTGCATAAGACCATTGAGTAGAAGCTGTTGGCTACACGCATGCTACAATATCAGACTGTTGTTCAGGGTTAGTGATAGTTGAAGTCTCGGCCATGAAATTGCCGAAAAAGGTGTCCATCCCTTGTATTTCGGGCGAATCAACAGAAGGTGTAAATGGTTCGTTGGGATCATTCAAATCTGTGACTATGAACTTTAGGTAGTGTTCACGATTTACCTTGATCTTGTTGGGCTTTCCGTTCTCTGGAAGCCATAGGTGAGACCAATCTGTTGCGAAATAGCTGTGTAGTTGCTCCGACCAGTCCCTGCTTAAAAACAGACTATACACTTCTGGAATATCCACAACAATAATATCAATGACTTGATGAACTTTGGGGTTAGACGATAATCTTATAAGCACATTTATTAATTCGCCTATGACCTTAACACTAGTTCGATCAAGCTGTATAATTTTTAAAGTGGATGGTTCAACTTCAACGTTAATCTTCTGACACATAGACCATGGCATCACATTGGATGAAGCTCCTGAGTCTACCATACAATTGTGCATGTTTCTATTAAAGATTTCGAAAGTTAACAAAAATGGAGGTACATTTCTACGAGTACTAAGTGTGGAAGCTTGTGGATTTTTACTGGGAGTTTCTAAAGCTAACTTATATACATTATTTACAGGAAGGCTTCCTTTATCATCAGGATCAAGATTATTCTTAGTGGAAGTCTTCTGAGGAACTTCGTTCTATACAACCTTGTTCCTACTTGAATTACCATTTTTTCTATTCTCTGCGATGTTCTGTAACATTTTTTGTAGAAGAAATGGAAATTTTAATAACTCATAAATAGAAATGTTAGCCCTTAAATTTTTAAAATCTTCAACTAAATCATAATCTAAGTTGGGGTTTACATGACTCTGTTTAGTCTCAACTGGTTTAGATTTCTTCAGGGGCAAAGTTGTAGCATTTTCGGAAGAAGGTTTTCTTGTTGTCTTACTCCTAGTATTGTAGGGATGTACTATCTCGAAATTAACTTGAAAAATGCTATCCGAGAAGTGTCCAAAAATGTTCGGAGAAGATTCTTCTTCTTGAACTATCTCTTGTTCAACAACCTCCTTAGGAATCTCAGGAGGCATCAAGTTATCCTGTGCTTCTAGAATGGTTTGAAGGGCAAATTGCAAACTTTCTAGATTCAGGCCCTCGGTATTTGGATTAGGTCGGTTGGTGGGAAAAGGCTTCCTGAACGGGGGTTTGTAAGGCCCTTTTCTCGAGGAAGCTTCTTCGACTGTCCTTTTCAA
>JASDQU010227248.1:0-17336 GCA_032191745.1 Picea mariana | reverse complement strand
TCCAAGAAGGTCCAAAGTCCAGCATATACAGCAGCAGTGGAGTTGTTGAGATCAGTCTCCAAGTGGGAGATTTTTGATTGTGGAGCCTGATTATCTTCCTGATGCAGAGGTCCTTTGCTTTCAGCCGTGTCTATACCCCATGAAGTATTTACACCCCAGAAGTATGTACACTCTTCCACGCGGGGGAGTGCAAAGGGGGGTACCCCCTCTGCGGGTCCGGGGGGTCCATCCCCCTGGCTGGGGGGTCTGGGGGCAAGCGGGCCCCTAGTGGGGGTTCGGGGGCGAAGCCCCCGAAGCAAAAATTGCCTTATAAAAGTATATTGTAATTTAATTGTAAATCTAGACCTTTCATTATAAGGTCGCAGATCTAATGGTAGAGATTATGTTAGGGTTTTTTGCCCTAGAAGGCAACCCTCTTCTATGAGGGAAATGTATTGCGGCTATGTACGAGGGTGAATATTGTATTCTGAGAGAGGAGACTGTGAGAGAAAGAAGAGGAAGTTACAGCGGGTTTTGCTGTAGGTTGTATCCCTTCATTTGTTGGATAATAATAAAGGAAGGACCTGGCAATTTCTCTGGTGGACGTAGCCCACACTGGGTGAACCACGTAAATCTATGTCTCTCTTGTATTGTGTGTCTTCTGTGTTTTTGTTTCTGCATTTGTTTTATTTTATTGCTCCGCGGTCCTGTTTTTCTAACACTAAGAAGAAAAGGATTATATTAGATTACCTTGGGAAAAGAACAATAATCCATTAACGATGAAAAGAAAGTCAAATGGGATAATAGCAATTTCCATCTCTCTTGATTTAAGGTTTCACCTTCAAGGAATTAATGCCCTCGATGAAGCTTGGGAAAAGCTTCAAGCTATGTTTGGTAAACACAATATTATTCGAACCCACCATTCAGAAAATCAGATGATGACTTTAAGTCAAATGATTTTTTGTGTATTAAGTATTATTTATCTAAGTTCAAAACACTTGGAATTTTATGTATAGACTGCAAATTAGACCTGAAGGAAGACCGATGCATATATTTTATTCTTGTTAAGCCTGGTAGTGCATATTTTATCTTTGTATTTACCTTTTACACCATCGAAGAAGCTCTAGAGAGTGCTTATAAAGAACCTTCTCTTGAGTTGTTTTGTGATTCTCTGATTCGAGAGAAAGATAAGCTTGGGAAACAGGGATTGATTAGTACTGCAGGTACATCCAACAAAGCCTTAGTGGCCCAACAAAAAGATAATTCCAAGAATCCCAAGAAGCAACATCCCCACCACAACAACAAGCAAAACAAGGGTCCCAAACCCTCTCCACCAACGTCTGCTCCTAATGGTGACAAAGGAGCAAAATCCAAAAGTAAGAAGACTAACAAACATTGCAACTTTTGTGAGAAAGATGGTCATGTTGAGTCTAAATGTTTTGAAAATATGAAAGCCTCAAAAGTAGAAATGAAGAAGCACAATATTGATATTGATTCTTCTTCTTCTTCTTCTTCTTCTTCTTCTTCTTCTCATGGACTTGCACTTTTTGCTTCTGGTTTCTCCTTCAATGCAACTTCTACTTCTTCTTCTAATGAGTGGCTTATTGATTCTGGATCATCTTATCATATGGCTAATGATGAAGCCGTATTTTCTTCTCTAAATGAATGCACCACCAAAAATATATATTTTGGTGATGATAGATCTCTTAGTGTTGCAGGGTCTGGAATAGTTCAGGTAGATAATAGTCATTTCAATGATGTATTATGTGATCCAAGTCTTTTCTGCAACCTTTTATCAGTGTATCAGAGCACTCATTTAGGTGAAGATAAAACCATAGAGTTTTCATCTCACCAAGTTGTAATCAAGGATTTAAAAAATCCTAAGCATGTCCTTGCAACTAGAATTGTTGATGGTATTACTAGGTTGTACAAGTTTGAGAACTTTGGGTCATCATCATTTCCATCAGTTTTGGCTGCTCATAACGATGACTTGAGCAAACTTTGGCATGAGAAGTTTGGTCATCTAAACTATCACTCATTGCAACAACTATGTAATCAACACATGGTGACTGGTCTTCCTCTTGTTTCTTGCGGAGATGGTGTTTGTGTCGGTTGTGTTCTCGGCAAACATCATTGCCACAGTTTTGACAAACGTGCCTCTTGGCACATCTCAGCCCCTTTGCAGCTTGTTCACAATGATTTGTGTGGTATGATTTGTTCTCCTTCTTTCTCTGGGTGCGAGTATTTCTTAACTTCCATTGATGACTTCTCCAGACACACTTGGGTTTACTTCTTAAAACTTAAGAGTGGAGTTTTTGATAAATTTTTGGCCTACAAGGCCCTTGTAGAAAAACAATCTGGACATCAACTTCAAATGTTAAGAACATATAATAGAGACGAATATGTGAACAACAAATTTACAAACTATTGCAATGCACAGGGCATTCAAATGCAACATTTTGTTCCATATACACCACAACAAAATGGTGTTGTTGAGAGAAAGAATCACACATTAAAAGAAATGGCTAATTGTATATCTAATCTAAGGGATTAAGTTTTTATCATTGGGCAGAAGCCATCAATTGTGCAAATTACATAGTAAATCGCACTCTCACAAAGGCTTTAAAAAATATAACACTAAAAGAAGCATGGAATAAAGTTAAGCTAGATGTAAGCCACTTCCGTGTATTTGGTAGTGTAGCATGGGCTCACATTCTTGATGAGAAAAGGAAAGCTTTACATCCTAAAAGTGAGAATTCTAGTTTTGTTGGATATTTTGAGGATGTTAAAGGTTACAGACTTCTTCAACCTCGTTTCAATGAAATTATTATTAGAAGAGATGTTAAATTTGATGAAAATCTCTTGGCCTACATTGAGCCTAATTCAATGTATGTGCCATCTTTTGTTCCTATTCAAGTTTCTTCTTCTTCAGATGATGAGAGTGAGGATGAAAATCCACCTCTGCTTGCTGACCTTCCTCCAGATGATTCCATTGAACATGAACCTACACCAGCACCACCACTTCCCGGATGGGTGCGTTCAACACGAGAAGCAGTTGGTGATCTTGTCAGTGATCCTTCATATCAACATCAAACACGTTCACATTTCTAGTGATCCTCTTCTCTTTTGTCTCAATTTCCAGAGACTCGTGATAACATAAACATTTGCAAAAGCTTCAAGTCATCCAGATTGGGACACAACAATGAATGAAGAGTATCACTCTTTAATGGAGAACGACACTTGGTATCTTGTACCACTTCTGAAAGGAAGAAAACTTGTCAAATGTAAATGGGTGTACAGAACTAAGTATGCATCAGATGAAAGTGTTGAAAGATACAAGGCTCGATTAGTTTCCAAAGGATTCTCTCAAGTTGAAGGCATTGACTATAATGAAACCTTTTCCCCCATAACCAAAATGAATTCCATCCACCTTGTTCTAGCTCTTGTTGTCTCACATAAATTGGAGGTTCATCATATGGATGTTAAATCTGCTTTCTTGTATGGGGATTTGCAAGAATAAATCTACATGGAACAACCTCCTCGCTATGTCTAGAATGACTCCGGCCTTGTTTTTCTCCTTAAGAAAATATTTATGGTCTTAAGCAAGCTCCTCCAACTTTGTATGCCAAAATGGACAACTTTCTTCTTGAAACCATCTTTTCTAGATGTCATTATGACCCTAATGTCTATACCAAGAAAGTAGGAAGACATCTCAAAATCCTTGATCTTTATGTTGATGACCTTATCCTCACTAGTAGTGACTTTAAACTTTTAACCCAGTGAAATCTAGCCTTAATTGCCACTTTCACATGGACGATTCTAAACTAGCTCCTTCTCCCTTCTAGTCTGGAGTCAAACTATTGCCACTTGTACTACTCCTGAAGTTGGTACCACCTTGTACCATCGATTAGCTGGTAACCTCTTATATTTGACTCATACTTGTTACTGGAGAAATTGGTAAGTGCGGACACAAACTGATCCCCCTAATTTCACCCCGAAACTAGAACAAAACAAGACAAAATATAAAACTTCCCCTAAGTTTTAATCATCAAGCATACTAACTAACAAGAGATAAAAGACATACCTTTTAAATGTCACTTGTTCTCATTAGTGTCATCTTCGCTCTGTTTCCAGGCTTATGGGATGTTGAACCTGTAAAAAGACATAAGCGAACGCAGTTGTAATGTCCCCCACCTTTGTAATGTCCCCCACCTCTTGATGAAGAGGTCCGGAAAGACTCAGTAGTCTAGCCATCCCCACTAGACTATAGTCTCATGCATCATGGGGACAAATTAAACCAGAAGACACTTCCTAAACACAATATTATATTACTGAGTTGACTTTGTGTGAAAAAGGGTAACTCAACAAAAGAAAAGAAAAGGTGATTTAAGTTAAGAGTTAACCCTACGGTTTAACTAACTCAACAAATGAATAGACTGGAGCTATTAAAGAAAGGAAGGGCGCACTTTTAAGGCATTCTGGATTATTATCATATTTTTCATTGGAGCTCTTGAGCATAAGCAATTTTGAGGGTTTTGAGTCTAAAACCCTAGAGATCAACTCGATGGTGAAAGATTCCACCTTCCTTGATCCAAGCTTCGTCCAAGAGGTGAAATAATCCTCCCACACCATTCTACAGTGTTGCAGGGGTCTGATATAGTGGCAGAGCCAAGCTAGTGTGCAGCCTAGGGGGTTTCGAGCAAGGGGGGCGCACCACATTGAGGAGTTTAGCTCGATCTGAGAAAAGGAGGGAGATTTTTGGCAAAGAAACATCTGGGTTTTCTTTGTATGGTCCCTGGCATCATTTCTAGATTATTCAAGAGGAGGTTATCCCAACAGTTTATTTCTTGGAGCTTGGCACAAATTGGAGGAGAGAGGGGTGCACTGCAAGAAGAGGTTTCCTTTATTTGGTGGCCCAGATATTTATTGATCATCTTGAGATTTCACTAGTTTGCTTGCATTGGCCCGATCTATCATTCTGGAGATTTTGGTGGTAGTGGGAGGATTCTAGAGGTGAGGCCAAAATCTGGGTGATTCAGTCAACCAGGGGGGTGCAAACCAGTTGAGGGTTTGTTCAGTTGGAGGGGTAGAACTCCACCTCTTATCTTGAAACTTGGTCAAGGGCATTCTACTAGCCTGATACACATCCCGGGAAGGTTTGGGAGCACTTGGAGCACATGAAGAGGAGGGTCGAAACTTAAGGGTTCATCAACAGCCAGTGCAGTGCACAACTCAACCAGTTGGAGGGGTTTTGCAGCATATTGGATTAGTATCTCATCCCATCAGTCTTCTATTGCAGCTGTTGTCCTTTGGTGGCTTGGATATTCTCTTTAGAGAGCCTTTGGGAGGCTATTATCACTGTATTGATTATTATTGTATCGGTTGGCAACCCATCTTTGATATTATTGGGGTTTTCTTCCAGATCTACAGATCTCTTGTTCAAGGATCTATCTACTATCTAAATAAAGGTCAAACCTGACATTATTGGTCCTATACTGGTGTTCTTTATTGCATCTTGTCTTGTTTATGTTATATGCTTCAGATATATTGTTCCATTGCTTAATCAACATCACATAAACCCTAATGCGCAACTCCATGAGTAAACCTGCAAACACATAAGAAAACATAACAAACAATGAGCAGTTAGTATTCCAAGCAAAAAAAATTGGCTTTAGAACATTACAGTGGTATTAGAGCGTTGATCCTCCTAGCTAGTGGGGATTAGCGCATGCAGAAGTTCAATGGTATTTACATGGGTAGACCCATGAAGCATACAAGTGAAAAAGAGGCAGAGATGGAGGGTTCAGGTGAAGACAGTGAGTCACAGATTCTAGCATGTTTTTCCAAGGAGTTACAACACTCCATAAATCAGACAGAAAGTGCACTTGTACACCATCTACAAGAGAACCAGGAAACTAGGCGCAGGGGACATTTTTAAATGAGGGAGACTCTGGAAAAAGTGAATGCTAGCCAGGAAAGGCTTGCGCAACTCCTATTACAGATGACCCATGCATGCAAGGGACCGAAGGTTTATGCAAACAGGGAAGCTAGTGGATCTCATGGGGGAACTAGACCTCAGTAGGAGAATGGCCCTCGTTATCACACTGAGGGATAGAGTTATGGAGGTGGAGTTTCTCAGGGGCCAACACACAGTAGGACCACCCCTAGACCCTATCTACCTACATTTCTAGATAACCAACCACATCGCAACTATGAGGATGAAATTGAGGACAACTTTGAGCAGTATGCCAGGGAGTATCATGCCTTGAGTGCGGGGTTCCAGAGGCAAGTCACGCTGGATCAATATTGTGGAATCAAGTTTTGAGGTAAGCCTAAACAATATCAAAGGCCCAAGTATGAATTGGAACGTAGGGTAGGCGAGATGGAAATTCCTTATTTTGATGGATCTTCTAAGGTGACTGCGCAAAGCATGGGTGCAGAAACTTGATACCTACCCACAGCTTAACCCCATGAGGGAGATGGATGCCATCAAGTTTGCCACCATGTACTTAGAGGGCAAGGCTCATGATTGGTGGTACCATGGGTTAACCACACTGGATCACAATCAGATCACATCCTATACAAAGATTACACAGAGGCTCATTGACAGGTTTGACCAGAAGGATCCAGAGCTACCTTTTAGGGAACTCACCCAACTTAGACAGATAGGATCACCAGAGGTTTACATAGAAGAGTTTCAGAGGATAATAGTTATGGTATAGGATGTGTCTCAATCGAGACTTATGATGATCTTCATAGAAGGATTGATGGATCCCTTGAGGGGTTGGTTTAAGGATTTTAAGCCTACCAAGTTGCATGATGCAATTTGGAAGACCAGGGAATTAGGATCAGTAGAAAAGGAGAGATTCACCCCTAGACCTCCTCTAAACCAAGGGGGTAGAGACCAAAGACCTCCTATGAACCAAGGAGGGAGAGACCCAAGGGGGTTTGACCGAGGAAGGGGTAGGATGGATGAGCCCACTAGAAGGGAATTGAGGAGGAAGTAGTTGTGCTTTACCTGCAAAGAACCTTGGGATCCAACACACAAATGCATGGGTAAGGGAAAAGCTCACTACATTGAGGTGATATCGGACGATGAGGAGGATGAAGATTTTGACCATCTACAGAACATAGAGGCAGAGGCCACAGGACAAGAAGAAGAGGAGGATGCAAGTCACGATCTTACAACAGATGAAAAGGTGACACTTGTGTCCATCAGAGGGGTACCTAAATTCAACACTTTCAGGATAAGAGGGGTGCTACAAGGGCATAAGGTCTTAGTTCTCATTGATGGGGGTGCCTCACACAACTTCATTGATTCAGCCCTACTGCAAAGAAGACACATACCGACAGTTGAGTTCGAGGGATTTCATGTGGAGGTAGCAGGAGGGCGCACCATGCCTTGTGACATATACATTCTGGGAATGAAGCTTACATTGGGCATGCATGATTTGGCATTGGATTTCTATGTTATGGACCTTCCAGACACCAACATCATCCTTGGATTAAAGTGGCTTAGTACATTGGGGCCAATCACTACAAATTACAAAACCATGGAAATGTCCTTTACAAAAGAAAATGGGAAAAAGGTGGTTCTCAGGGGTATGACAGGCAACACACCGAGAGTGGTGACAACAAATTGCATGGAGGCCATATTCAGGAGGGAAGACATTTTTTATGCAATAGAGTGTAGAATATCAGTTAGGGTAGATAGGAAAGGGGAAACTCACTACTCACCAGAGATCCATAAAATCATTGACAAGCACAACAAGGTCTTTGAGCCTAGACCACGAGATAGGGGGTTTGAGCACATCATAGAGTTGGAGGAGGGTGTGAAACCTGTCATCACCACTCCCTACAGGCACCCTAAGAAGTATAAAGATGAAATTGAAAAGGCTATTAAAGAATTATTAGACATGGGCCACATTAGGCCAAGTTCCAGTCCCTTTGCATCTTCAGTGGTATTGGTGAAAAAGAAGGATGGAACAATGCACATGTGTATTGACTACAGGGCTCTAAATAAGAAGACAATAAAAAATAGATACCCCATCCCAAGGATTGATGAGCTATTGGATGAGCTCCATGGGGTTGTATACTTCACAAAGATCGATTTACGCTTCGACTATCATCAGATAAAGATGAGGGAGCAAGATATCTCCAAGACTGCTTTCCGGTGTCACTATGGACACTATGAGTTTTTGGTAATGCCTTTTGGGCTGACTAATGCACAAGCCACCTTTCAGTCTTGCATGAATCATTTGTTCAAAAAGCAACTGAGAAAGTTCATATTGGTCTTCTTTGATGATTTATTGATCTATAGAAAAACTTGGGAGGAGCACCTTCAACATGTGGAGCAGATTTTGGCTATCATGGAAGCGCAATCCTTATATGATAAGGAATCCAAATGTGAATTTGGAATGGCAGAGGTTCTTTATCTAGGACACATCATTGGAGTGAAGGGGGTACAAGTACACCAAGATAAAATACAGGCTATACTTGACTGGCCCACACCTAGGACACTCACAAAGTTGAAGGGATTTTTGGGCATCTGTTGCTATTACAGGAGATTTGTCAAAGGTTTCTCTCAACTCTGCGCACCTTTGACCGATTTGACAGGGGCATTCAAGTGGAGCCCTGAAGCACAATCGACCTTTGAAAAAATGAAGAAAGTGATGAGTACATGCCCAGTATTGGCCCTACAAGATTTCACACAACCTTTCACAGTAGAGTGCAATGCCTTGGGGGAAGGAATTGGGCCAGTGCTTATGCAGAATAAACATCCTATTGTTTATGAAAGCCGAAAATTGAGAAGTATTGAGGTCCTCTACACCATCTATGACAAAGAAATGCTATCCATCAGCATGCATTGGCTAAGTTCAGATAGTATTTGGTTGGGGCAAAATTCGTCGTGAGGACGGATCACAACAGCCTTAGGTACTGCCTGGATCAAAAGGACTTGAATGAGAGGCAACAAAAATGGGTGAGAAAAATCCAGGCTTATGACTTTGACATCGAATTTGTCAAAGGGAAGAATAATGTGGTAGCATATGCCTTATCTAGAAGACCATCAGTATATGCCATGAACAACATCTCATTGGATTGGAAGGCCCACCTTTTGGTGGAATTTTAGAAACACAAATTTGCATGCGAAGTGATGGATGGACATGTACAAGATGACAACTTTAGAATCATGGATGACATCATATACTACAAGGGCCGAATTTTCTTGGTCCTCGAATCAAAATTTAAGGCCAAGGTGCTACAAGCATACCATGATTCACTAGTAGCAAGGCATCAAGGGTTCATCAAGACATACCGGCAGGTTCGAGAAAGATTTGCTTGGAGGGGCTTGAAAGATGATGTGAATTGCCACATCAAGGAGTGCATCACTTATTAGGCCAACAAGGATGAACAGACTCACCCAACATGATTACTACAACCACTTCCCATTCTGGAGCACAAATGGGAAAGCATATCTATGGATTTCATCACAGGGTTTCCCAAGGCTTAGGGAAAAGATTGTATTTTTGTGGTAGTGGACAAGTTGACTAAGTTTGCACACTTTTTTTTCCATTGCCACAGACTACAGTGCAGCACAGGTTGCAGATCTGTTCTTCCAGGAGGTTTTCAGATTGCATGGTTTACCCAAAACCATAGTGAGTGATAGGGACAACAGGTTTATGAGCAGATTATGGCAGGAGCTCTTCAGGTTGGTGGGTACGACCCTAACACCTAGTACCAATTATCATCCTCAAACAGATGGCTAGACAGAGATAGTCAATAAATGGGTTGAAGGATACCTTAGGAATTATGTGGCATGGCAGCAAAAGGCATGGGTTAAATGGATTCACTTGGGGGAATACTTCTACAACACCACCCATCATATGTCCATTGGTATGCCACCATTTAGGGCCTTATACAACTATGACCCCCTCTCATTTGTGGAGATCGCCTTTGGAGACAACAAGGCTCCCATGGTTCAGGATTGGATTCAGTAGAGTCAGGACATACTCAAAGAACCGAAGGACCACCTGCAAAGGGAACGGAATCAACAGAAGGTACAAGCATACAAGCACAAGGTAGAGCACACATTTGAGGTCAGTGACTTGGTTTATTTGAGGCTTCAACCGTACATGCAGGAATCCATTAAGAGAAGTGGCACATAGAAGCTCCAACCTCATTTTTTTGGTCCATACAGAATCAACAAGAGGCTAGGGGTAGTGGCATATGAGTTGGATCTACCACAGGGCAACGAAATACACAATGTCTTCCATGTGTCGTGTTTGAAGAGAGCCATTGGTAAACATATCACTCCCATTGAGGAATTTCCACCTTTGGATGAAGAAGGGCAGTTGGTACTGATACCGAAGGAGATACTAGAAGTCAAGGAGAAGAAGTTGAGGAAAAGAATCATGAGAGAATATTTGGTTAAGTGGAAGACCCTACCCATAGAGGATGCCACTTGGGAAGGGGAACAATTGATCAAGGAGACAGGTCCATAATTGCTTGTGGGAAAGCAATTTCTATCAGGGGAGACTGTAATGTACCCCACCTCTTGATGAAGAGGTCCAGAGAGACTCAATAGTCTAGCTATCTCCATTAGAATATAGTCTGATGCATCATGGGGACAAACTCAACCAGAAGACACTTCCTAAACACAACATTATATTATTGAGTTGACTTTGTGATAAAAAGGGTAACTCAACGAAAGAAAAGAAAAGGTGAGTTAAGTTAAGAGTTAACCCTAGGGGTTAACTAACTCAACAGATGAATAGACTAGAGCTACAAAATAAAGGAAGGGCGCACTTCTAAGGAATTCTGTATTATTATCATATTTTGCATTGGAGCTCTTGAGCACAAGCAATTTTGAGGGTTTTGAGTCTAAAACCCTAGAGATCAACTCGGTGGTGAAAGATTCCACCTTCCTTGATCCAAGCTTGGTCCCATATTTGAAATAATCCTCCCACACCATTCTATAGTGTTGCGGGGGTATGATCTAGTGCAAGAGGCTAGCTAGTGCACAGCCTAGGGGGTTTCCAACAAGAGGGGCACACCACATTGAGGAGTTTAGCTCGATCTGAGGAAAGGAGGGAGATTTTTGGCAAAGGAACATCTGGGTTTTCTTCGTATGGTCTCTGGCATCATTTATAGTCTATTCCGGAGGAGGTTATCCCAACATTTTATTTCCTGGAGCTTGGCACGACTTGGAGGAGAGAGGGGCACACTGCAAGAATAGGTTTCCTTTATTTGGTGGCCCGGATCTTGATTGATCATCTTGAGATTTCATCAGCTTGCTTGCATTGGCCCGATCTATCATTTTGGAGATTTTGGTGGCAGTGGGAGGCTTCTAGAGGTGAGGCCGAAATATGGGTGATTCAGTTAACCAAGGGGGCACAAACCAGTTGAGGGTTTGTTCAGTTGGAGGGGCATAACTCCACCTCTCAACTTGAAACTTGGTCAAGGGGATTCTACTAGCCTGATCTACATTCTGGGAAGGTTTGGGAGCATTTGGAGCACATGAAGAGGAGGGTCAAAACTTAGGGGTTCATCAACATCCAGGGCAGTGCGTAACTCAGCCAGTTGAAGGGGTTTTGCAACATATTGGATTAGTATATCATTCCATCAGTATTCTATTGCAGTTGTTGGCCTTTGGAGGCTTGGATCGTCTCTTCAGAGAGACTTTGGGAGGCTATTATGATTGTATTGATTATTATTGTATCGACTGACAACCCATCTTTGATATTATTGGGGTTTTCTTCCAGATCTGCATAGTTGTTGTTCAAGGATCTATCTACTATCTAAATAAAGGTTAGACTTGACATTATTGGTCCTATATTGGTGTTCTTTATTTCATCTTGTCTTGTTTATGTTATATGCTTTAGATCTATTGTTCCATTTCTTAATCAACATCACATAAACCCTTATGCACAACTCCATGAGTAAACCTGCAAACACATAAGCAAACATAACAAACAATGAGCAGTTAGTGTTCCAAGCAAAAAAATTTGGCTTGGGAACATTACATAAGTGAAAGCAACAATGTATACTTAACAAAACCTATGTGTGTGATCAAGGAGTCATACAATAAAATAAGAACAATTTTGTGGGAAAGAAATATATTACTGTATTAGAAATATGAAAAAGAGAATACAACCAGATGCCTTGATGTTGTAAGGTCCCTTTCAACAGTTCCTTGCTTCCCACACACTTCTTCTCCACAGATTCTGAGACTATAGATTTGAAAGTCACTCACAATATATCTTGAAAAAACAAAGCTCATAGCCAACATAGGCCCAAAATCTTGACTAGACTAATGTAACACCCTGTTTCCCCCAATCTGTAAAAATAACTATATTGGCCAAGAACTATGGCAAACTCAAAGATGCAAATGTTTGATTTGACGGACCTTTGTATAAAAGGTCGATGAATGTAAAGTATGTTATGAATATGTGTTGCATGACTGTTGGGAGGGGGATGTGCTAAAAGAGACCATGATGGCTAATGAGAGGTGGTGGAAGGGACCTGGAATGGTTGCGTTAACTTCCACCGAGCCAATATCGTACTGGTTTTTACTTGCTCAAAGACCAAAGCAACTCTCTGACCCTGGAATGGATTTTTCGTCAGATTGGTAGGTGGGGAGGCTCCTCAAGAGTTAACGAGGGGATGGGGGTGAACCGCCCATCCGTAAAAGCTCTCAGACCTGACCACGGACGGGGAAATTGCGCCACACGCAATCTTGCAGAGAAAAAGGCAAGGGAGGAAGTGTGGTAAAGAGTAGAGGGAGAGTGCGCGTGACAGGGATCACGGAAGAGAACTGGAGAAACTCTGGAAACATAGGGAGTTCTTAACATAGGAGAAGGAGAGTAACCTTCGTCCTGGATTATTTTTCTGTATTAGGAGAAGGAGAGTAACCTTCGTCCTTGACTTCCGTTGAGCTGGAAGTAGGAGACTGAATCTCAAAGCATCATGGTCTAGCTCGGGGGTGGCTAGTGGTAAATCCGTTTGGAGTCACTGAGCCTATGGTTGGGTGGAAACGAGCACCCCTCTCAGCAGTTGCATCATGCCTGGTGGATCTGATAAGTGTTTTATGCCTTGTATTTTGAATTTAATATCATGCATACATGCTCATGTTTATATGCCCATAGTGATATCTGTGTGGAATGATTGCCTGGTGTTTTAGATTGGAAATAATGGATGCATGTGTATACTTACATGCCATAGTTGGTTTATGTACAAATGATTAAGTCTGGGGCATGAGCTCGCTCCACCGAGAATTGTCTTGTTTGCTTGATTCTCGTAATACTCTAGGAAGGCTCCTCAAGAGTACTCTTCCCCGGAAATTACCCCATAAACCTTGGAACCGTATCGAACCTTTACCCAAAGACTCGACTAAGATTAGGGACAATTGCCCAAGAACCGTCTGAAGGTTCATGCGATCCGGGTCTGGAAACCTTATGCAAGAAAGAGTAGCTCTCTAAGGTCTCGGAGTCATGGGAGTTTGAAGCTCCGAGAGGTTGAATTTCGTGATTCAAGCTCAGAAAGGATAGTGAGTCCAATTATCAAAAGAGAATACCCCATTGTTTGGTAGACGAACGGTCGGAATCCTTTCGAAAATACCCCAGATCTGTCAAGACCGATGGATCTAGAGGAGGAGCGCAGGCGTTAACACCTCGACCCTTTCATCCTTCGCAAGTAGCGATGGGATCCAGGACCGTAGATCCAAGGATCTGACGGAGCTCTATTGATCATCGATCTTAACCTTTGCATAGGCAGGAGAGTGGACTCGACAACGTCCTGAAAGTCTCAAAGTATTCGGAACCGTCCATCGGCACAGGATGTGTGGCAGTCAGGTAGCATTTCGCTGACTCGCGACTTGGAGTGGTCAAGGTTAGGACTACACGAACTCACGATTCATGAAATCACGACGTGATCGTGGTCGTTGGATCCAAGCCATAGGAGAATCGTTGGATCAGAACCTCCGCGTGGTATCGCGTATCGGGGGTTCAAAGGTTGAAAGAATTTGTTTTTGACTGCAGAAGTTGCGAAGTGCCGAGCAATGCGGGCTCGTGTGAACACGTGGCACATCCGTTGGGTGGGGACCGCGTGGTTGACAGGTGGCGTAACAACAAGCGCCCAGAGAAAGGTGGAAGCAGGTGACAGGTGGTGGACACATGTCGCCTGGGAAAGAGTCAACCCATTGTTGACTTGTCATGTTTTGGGGATTCATAAAGGAGGAGCACGAGGGCTCAACACTCCAACTCGCGAAGTCGCGAGATGCGAGCAGTGCTAATGTTTAGCCTAGCCTACGGTTACATGTAGCAGGCACTAGCGAGGAGGGAGCCATACCCGTATCGCATTTCGAGTATCGACGTTTGGAGAAAGAGGAGTCGAGAGCCTTGACTCTCTAACTCATGAGTTGCGAAAGGCGCTTGCGCTAAGGCCAGGTTGTGGCTGCTTGGAGGAGGATAAGGGAAGGGATGGTCTGCGCTAGGCCCCATAGAAATTCAGGATTCTGTCCCTCGAAGAAAAGACAAAAAATTTTAGTCGTCGTAGTGGGTGTGTGACAAATTGGTATCAGAGCATGGTTACAACGCTTGGCCTGCTTGGGCTCATGAATGAGTTGCGCAGCAACTCCTTTTGAAGTACTCTTAAAAAGGAGTAACCCTGTATCTTAACCCCCTTTATCAAAAGTCGAAGTTAAGAATGAAAATTCCTATTGTGTGTATGCATTTGAAAAACATGAATTATGCGCTGGTTATGAATGAATATAAATATTGACTAACAACAAGTGTTTTTCCTGCACACAAGCAGATGATCAACCGTGGGAAACTGCAGAGGCATAGAATGGTGACGCACCATGAAGTGGGGGATGGCTCCCACAATAGAGACGAAGAGTCTGATGAAAGGAGAGCGGTAGAGACCCCTCCAGATATAGCTGAGACTGTGAGAAGCCTCATGGTCGAACTACAGAGTTGCAAGGCCGTCAACGAGAGGTTGATAAAAGAGCAAGAGAAGCAAACAGAAATTAATGCAGTCTTACTGCATAGTTTATATGACATACAAAGACAATTACAGCATGGACCTGACACCATTCACGCGGACCAACGACAGACAAAGAAAAGTTGAAGTCCACCTGAGATACGGAAACGTGGTCTTTTAAGTGGCCACACTGGGAAGAGCACCTCGAGAAAGGTCCACCCCAGAGATAAGGGATAAGTGTCAGACGATTCCTATGGAAAGGAAACGGGCGACTCAGAGGGATCTTCTAGTAGCAGAACTAGTTCTTATTCCCGAAGAAAACGGAAGAAGCGAAAGCATTCCAAAAGTCATAATCTCGAAGAATTCAAGAAGGCCAAACCACCCTCTTTGAAGTATTTCAGAGTCCATGACTTCTCAGAAAACTTGAAGGCCCGAGTAGCCAATTTCAACTTGAATGGAAAGGATTCCATTTGGTGGGAAGACCTTAAGAATGTAAAAGGGATTCACGAAGAGGACCTATCTTGGGAACGGTTTGAGAAATACTTCAGGAAGAAGTATCTGTCGAAAAAGTATTTTGACGAAAAGACTAAAGAATTCTACGAACTCAAGCTGGGGCAACTCACCATAGAGGAATATGTCAACAGATTCCTCAAGTTGTTGAGGTACGTACCCTATATAAAAGCAGAAAAGGCAAAGGTGCAATGATTCATTAGTGGACTACCTAAGGACTATCAGAACAGGATTGAGTTTGATGAGCCAAAGACCCTAGAAGACACTATCCGAAAGGCAAGATTTAAAAACTATAAAAAGGACTCAAGGATGAGCTTCCCAACCTGAAGTGTACATCAACAGAATTTCCCCTCCCAGAGCGGAAATAAACCTTCTGGATCTACCCCAGGAAAGATTGATAACCCAAAGAGAGAACCCTTGAAATGTTGGGGTTGTGGAGAAGAACATCTATTGAGGGACTGCCCACACCGACAACAAAACAGTCGGAGAATTTACAACGTTCAAGAAGCTACCACTGTTAATGATGTGGCCAGGAGTGTGCCGCAAATTTATGCAGCCTTGGATAATAAACAAGTTGACCACCAAGCTTCAGTGGTGGAGATGGAAGGTATGATCACCAACCATCTAGTGTCTATTCTAATTGACCCTGGTTCAAATTTGAGTTATATAGCTTGTTGAGCGAAAATATTGTTGTTTAATTCCGTCGTAGTAATTGCCCAACCATTTAATTTGTCAATCCGAGGTTCGTAGGCTTACGAAGCACATGCACTATATATGCAGGATTAGGCACCTAACTCTAATCTAGGAAATTCAATCAAATCCCAACTCTTGCATTCCACTTAATAAGACTTAGCTGTTGTAGACATGAAAACACTAGCTCCCCTTCAAGAGGCCTTCTCGGAATGTTTCAAATAACCCATCAACAATCAAGATCATCAAGTAAACACTCACGCATTGAAAATAAATACACTTAAAAAAAGCTTAGTTGTTGTAGGAAAGAAAACACTAGCTCCCATTCAGGAGGTCTTCTCGGAATGCTTCACAAAACCTATCAACAATAAAGATCATCAAGTGAACACTCATGCATTGAAAATAAATAAACTTAAAAATGATTAATTGTTGTAGGAAAGAAAACACTAGCTCCCATTCAGGAGGTCTTCTCGGAATGTTTAACAAAACCAATCAACAATCAAGATCATAAAAACAATAAAGCATATAAACCTATTCAAAGTAAGAAGAAAATGCTACTATGATCTATTTGGAGTGAGCTCAATTCTCCGAAGAACAAAGTAACATATGAACTAAAGCATTCTAAATCTAAACTAGAGAATGGAAACTGATGTGAAAAGAAAGCTTGATTCTTATTTCATCATAAGTTGGATACAATGCTCCAAGAGTCCTCCCCTTGAAATGGAGGAGGCACTCCTATTTATACAAAAGTTTAAGATAACTTAGATCCACAAATCTCTCCTAGATCCACAAATGTCTCATTTGGTTACAACCATGTGCTCACACATATCAAGTGATATCTTTACAAATCCTCTCACAAATATTTCTTTCATGATTAATCTCCATCCAAGATACTTGAGTAGATCTCCAAATCTTTATCAAATCTTCAAAGGGTTGAAGAGGAAATTCGAATTTGAGGCTTGATGGTCAACTTTGACTTGGTTGGAGTCTTCAAATACACCTGTAAACATCATGAAACTCATCCCACTTTCATGTATAATTGTAAACATGTCATTTTTCCAATATTTAATCATAAATTCACTCAAAAACACTAAAATAGATGCATTGGAAAATAATATGTCTAAAACCCATGTAATCATGAAAATGGTTTATGTAAGGGTGTGGGAAAACGAAATATG
>JASDQU010227245.1:0-10819 GCA_032191745.1 Picea mariana | reverse complement strand
CAGAACAGACGCATTGGTTTTGGTAGACAGCGGCCTCACCATTTTCACTTCTATGGTTATGGGAGCGTTAAATACTATATAATAGTGATTCTTTCGCGGACTGATCGATTGGCCGATAATGGACTGTTCGTAAATTTGGGAGATAATTAGATATATGGACGATTTGTAATATTGGAATAATTTCATGTATTACGGTACTCACAGGGATCATCTATTAATACGTCATGGAGAGCGGAGGGGAGGAGCGGAGACGGAATTTTGAATGCAATTCTAGGATGGACCATGGGGAGCGTCTTACTTCGTAGTGGACACGGCATATGGACCACGGGAGCATATTACTTCGTAGTGTACACAGGATATGGACCACGGGAGCGTCTTGAAGATTGTATATTCAAATATCATAAATCTTAGATTTAACAAGAATAATCCATAATTTATTAAAAAAAGAAAATAGAAAATAGGTAGCAGGTTTCTATTTTTTTTCTAAGTTAGGAATTATATTAAAACAAACAAAAACCCAAAAGACTCGTGGTTTGCTAAGACCAAAAATTCCTAAACCTGAGTGGTCGCCCTAAACATGAGTGGTCGCGCAGGGCAAAAAACTTGTGAACTAAACTAACTGAAAACATAGAAAACAGGAAACGTGAGCCAGAAGGAATTATCCAATGCCGAGGTCGAGCCTTTTCTCCAAGCCTAACGCACATGCCTGGTGTCTCTGGCGAGCTTATATCTATCCGAGATAGCCTGCCTGAGGTCCTGAAGATACCCTGCTTGAGGTCCTGAAGGAATGCCATCAGAAGGTCCACACGGCGCCATCGCTCTATTTCCTTGTGCTGCATCTCGTTGATGACGACCTTGATGTGCTCGATTCCTCACTTAATGGCATATGTGGATTCCTAGAAAGCGTCCTTTTATGCAGGAGCATGTTGAAGAGAGCCGAGGTGGATGTGGAGAGTCACAAGAGGAAGTTGGGAAGTCAGAGGAAGGAGCTGAAGGAACGGGGGCGGTAGAGGAGGAGGAGGAGGAGGAGGAGGTGGAGGGTGGCAAGGGGGGGACGGACTAAGCCTGGGAGTGAAGTCGAGGGAGTTTTCAAGGCTGTTTAACCATTCAACGCGAGAGGCAAAGGGATTCGATAGCAGAGATAAGTACGAAGTGTTGTCTCGAATGCGCGGAACGAAAGTGAAGGTGGGAGTAGGAGCAACAGTCAATGTCGGGGTGGAGGCGAACTCAGTTAATGGAGGAGAGCCATGCCCTCTCGCTCCCCTTTCTTTGGCCGCATACTAGGTCGTGCCTCTCCTCGACTTGCCATAGAGATATCGACCTAAAACAACATGAGGAACGTGTGAGGAGAGTGAGAGTGGTTGCTCGACTCAGGGGCAAGTCGAAGAAGGGCACAATGAAACTAAATTTTTTTCCTCTTACTTGTAGAACATGCCAATGTACACTCAAGGTGCAAGTATTGCAGCACACCTAATACAAGAGAAAGGGCAACTATTGTGACAAAAATAATTGGGTTGGTAGATTTGAGCTTGACCATGTGATAGGGATAATAAGAAACACTGAGGAGGCAAGAAGAGTGTGACACTCCTATGCTCTCAAAAAGAAATCTATAAGTACGAAATCTATGCCCAATCTCAAGAAAACCAATAAGAAAATCTATTTGTTCAATTGATGCTTTAATATCTATAGGAACTTTCTTGCATGGATTCTAGCTATTGTATCAAGGTGCAAATACAACCATTAGTTCATAGATATATCAATATACCTATTAATTTTTTGTTGCTTGTGATGGATGATTCCAATGAAATGTAAAGATATGCATTTTGGTTTTCAGTTGAATTAGTATTATAGATATTGGAAAATAGTGGAGAGAAAAATGACGTGAATTATGGCTCTGGAAAGTCCACACATGTTGATATATCTATATGCTTGGTGACCCTCTTCTCCAAATCCACTACTTGGCCTCACAATGGATCGAGTTACTCATGTGAAACATTGACAAAATTAAAATGACCACTTAAACCACTCCTACTATAGAAACCTAAAATAAAATATTTTAGGAAAGTAATTTACAAAAAGTAATTCTGATTTCAAAATGTAAACTATTTTAAAAAAAAGTCTTACTTTTAGTATTTCAGTCTAAAAAGGGTATTACATGCAAGCATGACTTTCAATAGGAGTAATGTGGTAAATATATTGGGGTTTTTGTCTTAGCTAAAATTATAAAGTCCAGTAAAAATCGAAATTTCAAGAAGACATGAACAATTGAAAGTAACATACTCTTTGAAACAAGAGTCCCTACAATATATGGAATCATACAATCCGTAGAGGTGTATGGACAAGTTTGTATAGTTTTACAAACAACTTGTACACGCTATCCTTTATGGCATACAATAGTTTTCTACAATTTCTTGTACTTTCCAGTAAGTTGTACCTCTTCGTAAGGCTATACAAGCTTAAGTCGAGCTGACTTAGATAACTCTATAACTCCTAGTTTTAAGTACCTTATCCAAGTTTCCTTAAATTTGTTTTTTTGAGGTATGGAAAGCTATTTTTGAAGGAGTAATTAAGTGTGTATGTGGGAAATTGATTTTTTTTCTTTCTCTATTTGATTTCCAACTATTGTGTGATTAATGCTAAGTTTTGAAATTTAATTTAAACAATAATTAAATTCGCCAATTACTTGTTTAATTAATATCATAAGGAATGTAGTGGCTTGGGGATTGGAATCGTTCACATGGTATGAGAGATTATTTATGTTATTGAGATTCTCTAGGATTTGCAAGGGTAAATCAATTCTAGAGCATAATGAAGAGTAGTCACAATGTTTCAAAGTTTCATTTTTAGATTAAGGAGTTTTTGCAATAGATCTTAAATATCACATTAGCCATCCTTAGGTTTGAATACATATTTGGTGGTGCTAAAAATTTCTTATCATGGAAGGTGTGGGTTACATTGTCATTGGAAGATAATGATCTCTGGGATTTTGTCAAGGAGGTTCCTACTCCACCTACAAATCCAAAAAATTTGATATCTAACAAGAAGAGGGAAGTGAAGTCCAATTGGACCATACTGAATGCCACTTACAATCATTTAATCCCTCATGCATAAGAGAAGAAAATATCAAAGGAGATTTTTAGTGTTGTGGCTGGTTAGCAGAGAAAAAGTATAAATAGGAAGATGATGTGGAAGAATAATCTAAAATATACTGATCGCCACAATCACCAATTGCTTTTAAATATGAGACAATTTTGTATCAACTTTTTGCAGTTGGGGAGAAGGTTCAATATGTAGACTTAGTGAACATGGAATTGAATGGATTTTGAGCTTTGCGAGAATCATTTGTGAGAGGTAATAATGCTCCGAAAAACCATCTCGACATTGAAGGATTTTGCATGAATCTATTGACGAGGAGGCTTGACTGGAGTCTATGTCTAGAAAGAAGGATGGTCAACATAAACTAGCTCTATTTATGTCTAGCAAGAAGGATGGTCAACATAAACTAGCTCTATTTATGTCTAGCAAGAAGGATGGTCAACATAAACTAGCTCTATTTGGCAAGTCAAATATGGATAGAGATAAAGGACCCATCAAGGGTAAGGGAAAGAGTGTTGGGTAAACCTCGTAGCTAGCAAAGAAGGGCTTGAGTAAAATAAATTGATTCAGTTTTCATAACCATGGTTATTGCACATGACAATCTATAAATAAAAGGAAGGATAAAGGTAAACAACATCAGAGGTACGCAACATCCTTTGTAGAAAATCAAATGTACAATTTTGATGTTATGTTCAAGAAGTTATTTTCATTGGTATCTTTCCTTTCTACCAACATGATTCTGTCAAACGGATGGAATGTGAATAGTAGGGATTCTCAACATATGACATTAGCTCGAAAATGATTTTCTAGTTTTAAGAAACAGGACACAAGAGTATAGGTTCAACTTAGTGGTTATGATAGGTACCGAATAGGAGGACTTTGTATCGTTCCCTTCCATCTGGAGCCAAGTAATTCTTTATATTTTGACAATGTCTCATTTGAACAGAATATGAGGGATAATTTTCTTTCAATTTTTATTATGGAGGATAAGGGATTTACAATGGAGTACAAAAACTAAACAGTGAGCAAAATTATTAAACAACATGATTAAAAGAGAATAAGAAGATCAAGGACAATGGAACAAGGACTCACAACGTTTCCAACAAAATGAAAGGGAGAGGAAGAGAACAAATGTTGGGTAGGTGAAAATTTAGATATAGGTATCCTTCCAACTACATTAACGAAGCCAATTCCTCCTATAAGCTTTTGCACAACATCAAAGAAGGTGCTCTTTGCAAGAGAATATTTTTTGTATAAAATATGCTACTGTAGTTGCATTTATCCATATAAAACTTGTGCTTGTGTTTCATAACTCATTGTTTCATGTAAACTTATTATGCCCACTAATATGCCTAAACTCATATATGAATGGTCTTTGTGTTTCATAACTCATTGTTTCATCTAAGCTTATTATTCCCATCACTTTGTCTAAAGTAATAAACCATTCAAATAGATGTTAGCAACCAAAAACATCCTTGCAGATATAACACACCAACAGTCATTAAGAACCAATTTTATTGTCAAATACTTCACTCCGCGGAAGACTGAACATGTGGAGGCGGTGGAACTGAAGAATGTGGGTTGCGTTGCAGTCACAACTAATGGATTGGCCAATGATTCTTTTGCGGAGTGATCGATTGGTTGATAATGGACTGTTCGTAAATTTGGGAAAGAATTATATATATGAATGATGTGTACTTTTGGAATAATTTCATGCATTACAATACTCTGAGGGATCGTCTATTAACACATCATGCAGAGGGGAGGAGATGAGGCGGAATATTGAATGCAATTGTAGGATGGTACGATGCACCATGTGTAGCGTCTGAGTTCGTAGTGTACACGTGATAACATACCTATGTCGATTGTTTAAAACTTTTTCTATAAGCTATTTTACGTTCAATGTTATAAATCTTTAAAATATATTTTATTTATGATTGCATATTCAAATATCATAAATATTTAAAATATGTTTTATTTAAGATTGCATAGTCAAATATCATAAATCTTCAGATATCATCACTAACTCATAGTGATGATGACAAAATTCAACCTAATCAATCTTAAAAGCATGGAGGTGTTTTTCCTTATTTATGTTATGTATTAAATAAAATAAAGAATTTTTTTTGATGATTTATGGAGAAGCTTGTGGATGTGAAGATGTACACATCTCAAGATGTGAAACTATGTCTACTCTCCATTATAAGAATCCTCTTAGGTTTGAATTCTATGTACATAAATCCAAGCACACGTAGATTCTCCAAAGGAGGAAGAACAATGACAGTGTAAAACCAATTGACAAGATTGACAAGATATGATATATTAGCACTAAAATAAATGTTGTTCCTTGCTACGGAATTAACTAGACACAATGAAATTGGATTGTTTTCCTCTTACTTGTAGAACATGTCAATGTACACTCGATGTGGAAGGATTGCATACACGTAATACAAGACAAATGGCAGATGGTGGGACAAAAATCGTGGAGTTGAGCTCGGCCATGTGACGAGGATTATAAGAAACAATGAGACAAGAAATGACCATGTTAAGTTTAAACAGGTTGTGGAACCCTGGGCACAAAGGGTGGCAATAAGAGWGTGACACAACTATGCACTCAAAAAGAAKTCGATCACTACGGAATCCATTTCCAACGAGAAGAAAATCGATAAAAAATAGATTTTTTCAATCGAGGCTTTGATATCTATAAGAACTTTCTAGCATGGATTCTAGTTATTGTGTCAAGGTGCAAATACAACCATTAGTTCATAGATATATGAATATACCAATTAATTTAATGATTCTCGTGATGATTCCAATGGGAAGTAAAAATATTCATTTTGGTTTTTATCAGTATTATAGCTATTGGAAAATAGTGGAGAGATAAATATTAAGAATTATAGGTCAAACATGAACGTCCACACATATTGCATGTGAATGTGTAAGTAGCTATGTGAATATTGACAAAATTGAAATGATGACTTAAACCACTCCCACCACATAAACCTAAAATCGAATATTTTAGAAAAGTAATTCACAAAATGTAACTCTATTTTCAAAATGTGAATTCTATATTAAGATAAAAAGGGTATTTCATGCATGCATGAATTAGAATAGGATTAATCTCATAAATATATTGGGCTTTTGGACTTAGGTAAAATTATAAAGGGTAGTAAAAATAGAGATTTCAATAAGACATGAACAATTGAACAAGTTGAACAACAATCCCTACAGTCATACAATAGTATTGTATGTGTTCATACAATGCATAGATTTGTATAGACAAGTTTGTAGAGTGTTACAAACAAGTGGTATAGGCTATCATATAGGCCATACAATAGTTTTCTACTATTTTTTGTTTTTTCTAGTAAGTTGTACCTCTTACTCAGGCTATACAACCTTAACTCGAGGTGACTTTGATAACTGTATAACTACTAGTTTTAAGTATCTTGTGCAAGTTTCCTTGTATGTTTCTTCTAGGCATGAAAATATATTTAACTGTATAACTACTCGTCTCTCTTCTTCACCCATCTATTCAAAAATGGATCTACAGAAAACCCCAGCTTGTAGATTCCTTTTTAAATTAGAAAGCTGATGAGCTATCCTTTTGCATGTGCTATGGCACTGAGTCGTCCTTCCACGTGGGCTTGTTGACGATGCTCTTGCATCATACTCCAAAGCTAGAAAAATCATGAGCTCCTGCTCATGGCTCCCTCTGCTCTGTTGTTGAGGTCCTCCAGCATCCCATACTTTCTCCTGGATTTTTTCATCTGCTCCTTTTCCTTGTTGTCACTTTCTCCCTGCTTCTCCCACAGGTTTTCTTATGTCCCATACTTTTCTGATGACAACTTCTTGTGTTGGTGCTAGCATCAATCTCTTTATCTCCTTTGTTTCTTTGTCTAGCTAGTCCATTGGATGGTTTCCCCCTTGTAGTATGCTCTGTTGCCTCTTCTCTCCATCAATTTCCAACTTGACTAGTTGGATAAGCTGCTTTTGCATTTTTACCCTTCTCTCAAGGGCTTCCATCTCTTCACATAGATCAACAAGATCCATGTTATCTATTTCTTCCTCCTCTGTTGTAGGTTCACATTCTACGGTTATCTCTTTTTTAGCTTCCTGAATAAAAAAATTGAGCCATTCCTCTGAATGCTCTTCTCCCTCTATTGTAGATCCCAATTATACAGTTGCCTTATGTTCATCTCCTTGGATGAAAATTTTGAGCAGTTCCACCGAATGATCTTCTTTCTGCATCTCTTGGGAACATTGAAATGTGTGCTCTTTCTCCTCTTCACCAATCTGATCAATCTGAACTTTCATGTTATCTTCATCTCCTGTGGCATTAGATGGACACTCTATTGTAAACTCTAGTTCTGCAGTCTAACCATTGAGTTACTTCCCAACTTCCTCCTCTGACAGACTGACTTTTGTCATCGCCTCTTGTGTTGGTTCAACTCCAACTTACTTCTGTTGCTCCCCAGGATGGTACGTTCCTCCACCTATTTCAAATTTGATCTGTTGGATATGACTACTCTTCATATTTATCATGTTCTCCAGAGATTCAAATTCCTCACACAGCTCAACAAAATCTCTCTTTTCTACTTCCTCTTCTACTGCAAACTCCGATGCTGTAGTTATATCCCTTTCAGCTTCCTGGCTGAAAATTTTGAGCAATTCTGATGAATGTTCTCCTCCTAAAATTTGCATGACAGTCTCCTGGCAGCCATCCTATGGGTTTGGATCGTTCAACCAATCCTACAACATCTTCAGTTGTTGCTCCCATTGAGTGAGGATTTCATCTGAATTCTCCAATTTTTCTATTGGTGCAAACATCAATGTCTTCTCCTTCTCCTCCTCTTTGACAATTCTTGTTGGTTGTCTTTATTCTGTTGCACCTGCATCACAGACACAATTATCTTTAAAATCATTTGGCCACATGGCCTCCTTCTCAGATTCTTGTTGCACTACCTCCTCATGTGCATCTCTTGTATTAGTCTCTGTTGGACTATTTGGCAGGAATATTTGAATTCCCCCAACGATTAGAACACACCTCTGATCCTCCTCCGCTGCGATGGGAGTATTTAACTTATCATCATCTTCATTGACATGGTCTGCAAACCCACATGAATGTTCATCTGTCAGCACTCCTTTCTGATATGAACTCTCAACTGAGTTCATTTCTTCTCCCTTGCCCACCTGGCGATATGGTATTTCTCTTCTGCCCCCATGGAAGTCTATGAGATCCAATGATCCCTCTTCAATCCCCACCTGGAAACTCGAACTTCCATCACTACCCTCCCAGAAGTTTATGAGATCATCCACTGATCTCCCTCCATTGCCCACCTAGAAACTTGAAAGTTCACTTTTGCCCCCCTGACATTTTGTGAGATATCCCAATCCCATCTCATGGTCCACCTGCCAATATGAGTTTTAACTACCATATTCATGATGGTCTAAAATATCCTCACTTGATCTCATATCATTGTCCAGCTAGAAATTTGAAAATTCATCTGTACCCTCCTGGCAGTTTATGAGACCTGTAACTGATCTCCCTTCCTCATCACTCAGGGTTTCTCCTACTTTTGGCTCACAAATGAAAACCATCTCCTGCTCTGTTTCATTGAGGTTTTCATCATACCTCATCCATCTCCTCACTGCTTGTTCTTGTTTTCTGGCCAACAACTTTTGGATAGGCCATTTTTCTTTCTTGTTGAGACCCCATTCATACCTTCAGTGTACCTTTGTTTCATGTTGCATATTCAATGTCAATTGTTCCATTCTTGCTCTTATCTGAATGAGATCCTTGTCAATTTATCTTTTAATTTTCTTATGGCGGTTTGCTCCTCTTTCACCATGCTCATGGCCTTCAGTAGCCATCTTTTCTGTCTTCAACCCTCTTAGCTATCTACCATTTGTTGCACACCTTGCAACCATATATACAGAGCATAAGTACTTTGTCTTCCTTCACCTTTTGTCCACAAGTGAACTTCATCTTCTGATACCATTTGGTGTCCTCAGATTGTCTCTATTCGCCTTCTCGACTTACCTACAATCTATAGAAAAAATTCTTCTCTTGATACTAATTGTCATAGCCAGAATATCTTCTGTATCTCCTTCGCCTGAAATCTACGGACAAATCAACACTCATACCCCTTGATGATATGAGACTATCTCCTTTATCCCCTTCACCTAAAATCTACAGACGAAAATTTCAGCTCCGATACCACATGATGGTATCAGACTATATCCTTTCACTGTCCTTCTTTTGTCTATGGTCTACAAACAAAACTAAGCTATAATAACATATGATGTAGTGCCCCTACCTTAGCAGGGTCTGCTGAGCTCCCGGTCTTTGGATCTTCTCATTCTTTGAGCTAGACCAACTCTTCGATTCCTTGTTGGAATCTTCAAGAAAAATCCACAGGTCCTTTTGACAAAACTTTGTCGCGTGAAAAAACACTAGGCCCAAGTATCTCTCACGCGACCATGGGTTGTGACCACGAGCCTAATCCAAATGGCATTTCATGATTTCACGTGTTGGGCCTTTTCATGTGAGTCACACCGGCTTTCATGACTTCTGAAACCCCAACCAGAGTCTAATGCATGCTAGCTCCTCCCTTATGTTCCACCAATATGACCCCTCACTATGTCTTGGGGCCAAACCTTCCGAGACTTTCATGATTTCAGGATTCGCGAAGTTGGAGGACCACCTACCTCCCTTCTCACGACATCTAAAATCTTGATATCTCCTTCCCTCGAAATATTTCAACGGTCCAGATATCTCCTTTGATCAACAACTGTGATCAAGTTTGGATTTCACAGTTCGTGACTTTGGGAGTCTCCTTAATTCCATTCTCCCCATATCCAAGATCGCGATGGCGATAGATCCACGATCTATATCTTTCCTTTGATCAATGGCGGTGATCAAGTCGAGATTTCGTGGTTCGTAACTTCGAAAGGTTGCTCACCTCTGATCTTTCCACTTCCAAAATTCCACTCATGTTAGATCGACGGTCTACATGCCACATGATCCGATGATCTAGATCTCCTCTCTCTCAAATATGTATTTCGCGTGTCGGGAATTTGGAATACTACGCACATCACTTCTCCCGATTGTCGATTTTGCGATTTCCTCGAATTAACGGTCTAGATCCCTCGATGATCCAATGGCTGCGATTGAATCACAAACTTTGATTTTGTGAGTTTGGTCACCCTGTGCACTTCCAGAACGTTAAAGTTCATGCACTTACCTCTAGATCCAATGGCTATTGGTCCTTTGTTCCTAGATCTATTGAACAAGATCTATCCTCCCCTTATGTGCGCTCGTGTTGTCTGGATTATGGTATGATGGTCCATAATCTTCCTCTACTCGATCCAATGATCATTGTCGCTCCTCCTCCCGAGATTTTTCTTTTTTCCATGACTTGGAAGGATTTCTATTTTTCCAAAGGGCTCAGTCTTCGATCTTTCTATGAGTCCATTCCTTGGGCTTTGTCTACACTTTTGGAAAGTGTTATTCCTCCTGAGTTTTGGCTTCCTCCCGACTTAGAAGAATTTTCTATGTGTTTCAAAGGTCTCGACCTCCGATCTTTCTCCTGCGAGCCGACTGCTCTGGATATTTCTTACTCCTGGGAACACTTTCCCTTCTGAGATTTTGAATGTGAAGAAAGTTCTCTCTATGCTCCTTCCTTGTGCTATCTTTCCTAAGTTAATTGGTTTACTCAGTCTC
>JASDQU010227244.1:0-17337 GCA_032191745.1 Picea mariana | reverse complement strand
ACAACTTTTCGAAGAAGAAGAAGTAGAATATGAAGTAAAAGAGGAAGATGAAGAGAATCTAACATAAATAGAAGAGCAAGTTCAACAAGTATCTCCAAAGACACCTAGAAAACGAGTACAAAAGAATCATCCTTCAAATCAGATTATTGGAAACAAAGATGCAGGAGTTGAGACTAGAAGAAAAATCCATTCACCAAAACAAACAAACCTAGCACTCTTATCTACAATTGAACCAAACTGTTTTGAAGAAGCCAACAAGGATGAATTTTGGAATAAGGCCATGAATGAAGAATTGCATCAAATAGAGAAAAATAACACTTGGGAACTGGTTCCAAGACCAAAGAATAAGAATGTGATCGACACAAAATGGGTTTTCAGGAATAAATTAAATGAAGATGGACAAGTTACAAGGAACAAAGCTAGATTGGTATGTAACGGATATGAACAAATTGAAGGAATCGACTTTGAAGAGACATTTTCCCCAGTTTCCAGAATGGAAGCAATCTGGTTGTTTTTAGCCTATGCATGCTCCAAAAATGTTAAAGTATATCAGATGGACATAAAATCAGCTTTTTTGAATGGGGAACTTGAAGAAGAAGTCTACATTGAACAACCAGAAGGATTTCAGTTGTCAGAGAATGCAGATTATGTGTGTAAATTAAATAAGGCCTTGTATGGTCTAAAATAGGCTCCTAGAGCATGGTACTCTAGACTGGATAAGTATCTGCAACAGGAAGGGTTCAGAAAAGAAGTGCTGACAACAACCTCTACATCAAGGTAAGTGAAGGTAATATTTTATTAATTGAAGTTTATGTTGATGATATTATTTTTGGTAGTTATGATGACAGATTAAGCTAGAAATTTGCAAAAGATATGCAAAATGAATTTGAAATGTCGTTACTTGGAGAACTATCCTTCTTTTTGGGACTTCAGATACGTCAAAGCAACCAAGGAATCTTTATTTCTCAAACCAAGTATATCAGAGAAATGTTAAAGAGGTTCGGAATGGAAGATTGCAAACCAGTTATCACTCCCATGCAAACCAGTTGCAAGTTGAGCAAAGATGATGATTCAAAGTCTACAGATCATAGGCAATACAAGTCAATGATTGACAACCTATTGTATGTGACAACATCCAGACCAGATGTAATGCAGGGAGTTGGACAGGTGGCACGATGTAATGCAAAATTCATATAGAAAAGATATAATGCATGTGCACTAATAGGCATGTTGAAAAAAAATTCTTAGTGTATATAGGCATGCATTAGTGCATGTCAGAATGATTGGACATGCATATGGAATGCTTGTAGAATCTAGGTATTCTACTAATACATATTTGAAATAATGATGACATGATATTTGAATGTGACTAAGGATGCATTATATATCTAGGAAAAAATTTATAGCATGGTTGAAAGTGATGATGTTGTCGTTGCATATGACAACCATCCATATGAAGACAAAATGAGGATGGTAAAATTTTGATTAGAGGTTGGTGGAAGGAGCCTACGAGCTTATACAAGATACCAACTAATCAAGTAGTATCATGTAATTGATAATATCCATGAAGGTATGCATTTGGTTTATTATGATGCATAAGTGCTTAAGGGAACTAAGATAAGAATTCCCTTAGTCAAAATCTAATATTTGAATCGATATGTATCATGAACATAAAATTCCACTAGATGTAGTAAAGTAAAAGAGCCTTTAATGAATATAAATCTTATTCAATGTTAGAATGAAATCATGTCAAATTTAAAAGCATGAATGTTAAATTGGTTATGAGATCATAACCAAGGCAGTTAGGAGATATAATCCTACTATAGAAATGGATGTTAATAGATTCATCCATGTGTGAGGCCATGATGTGGTTGGATATGGAAGGGATATAACCGCATTGTACAAATGCATAATGGTCTTACCCTGTATAACCAATGTTTGGACTAGAACTTCTTTGTCGACATTGAATATCACTAAAGGATTATATTCTCGATGTTATGTATCAGTCGAAGAGGAAGGTATATGAATGATCAAGCAAGTAAATGGGGAAGAGATTGGATGATGATTTGAGGTTTTTTATAAACCTTCCAACTCACCATAGAAAAATACATTGCATATATATGTGGTATCTCGGAGTCAATGCAAGGATGCATTGTGTATATGTGGCCATGGGTATTTTCACATAGGTTTATATTTGATTCCATTATAGCTTGGTGTGTTATATGATACGCATACAGGAACTAATAGTTTAATTCCATTTAATATGAACAGTTTTTGGAAGTGATTGAATTGTTGGTAAAATAAAAAAAAACTAAGATAATTTTTTGAGTTGTTGAAAATGTTGCAATAAAATATAATGTGCATAAATATTGAAAATTTGTTTGGCTGAATGAAAGTTGAGAAAGACTATGGGTGAGTGTTCATGTATATGGAAATGGTGTAAGATCATAAGGAAGACTGATACCTAAAATTGCAAGAGCCAAACATTATGAGAAGGAATCTCATACTTGGGAAATTTGATTTCCTATATAAAACAAATTTGAATTAATAAGTGAAATTGATATTATGATATCTCATGATGATGGCATGTGTGTGATACAATAGAGATGATGTCTATGAAGATGGAAATATTTGGAAGAAGGCTATTGTTATCACATCAGAACCCTATGGTTTTCACAGGTTACAAACTGCTAGCAAATGTCTGGTAGTAAATTGGCACTCTCCTTGCAAGTGAAAACACTGGAAAATGATGGATCACTCGAGGGACTCTGTAGTAGTGAAGGGGATGTATGAGCCTAGAGCGTCAGTATAGAAAATAAGAGGCAACTTAAAATTCCATATGGCATAGTATATAGAATCACAAGGGTGTGTAAAAAAAAGGATAGTGAGATGAATTATTTCCCGTGGCAACTATGTGAAGCACATGATATACATAAAGATAAGTGTTGCTTATAGTTACAAACTTACTCTTGAATAAATATTGCATTGCGGAGTTTCAGACTCTCATGGAAAAGATAAATGTTATATGATAATGGATATAATGTGTATATTATCATGATGGTTGTATAGAACAACTAAATATTAAAGACATGAACAGAATGGAAAGAAGAGAAACATAAGGATATGAGACTCAAGGATAAATCATGGAATGAGTAAAATCTAGTGGATTTGTTCCCACTCAGAATAATCAAATTGGAGTTGAAGGATGCAATGCGGGAAGCACATTTTCAACTATTTGAAAGTTTGGAGATTCCATTATCATAGTTGGAGTTCCTGGGGCCACAACTCTAAAACTTCTTGTCTACTTGTGTTGGATCCCTTGAGGGAAGTGGTACAACCTAAGGGGATATGGTGTAGAGAAGGGAGTAAACTTCCTTGGGTTGTGTAGGTTGAGGGGAATGAGATCCAATTGGTTGGAATTTTTGTGGGAATCGACAAATTATGAAAGTGGTTGTAGCTGGAATTCTTGGAGCCACATCTCTAAGACTTCCTAGCCGGTCTATGTTAGGGCCCTTGAGGGCAGTGGTATATCCTGGGGGGCAACATAGTAGAGAAGGAGGTACACTTCCTTGGGTTGTGCATACTAAGGGGAACGAGATATTTTTGGTTATAAATATTGCAATAATTATAAATTGGGAAATCATTAGGTACAATTTGGGGACGAAGTACCTATGTGTACATGTTTTGGGTTGGAGAGCCTATATGAATATGATGGGTTGGAATGCATGTATGACATTAGGCTAGAGATATTATCTATTGATTAAAGGATATAGAGCCTATCATTTCGATATGTATGTACACATGTATGGTGTTGTGCACTAATGAAAGTGAAATAATAAGGGGGAGGGGATGTAATATCCCAAAAAATTATAATGTAATTATATAAATGTGATTTAGGTTGGTCATTCGATATGTTTTGGGAAAAGAGATTGTATTGATTAATATGGCTGAGGGTCAAACTATGTGTTATGTACATTGAAATAATTAATAAAAATAATAATTGTTGACTATGATACAATAGGGACAACAATGATGGGGGGCTATGATTCCACAAAAAAGGGGGTTAAAGGGGGGTACAAGGAGAAACCCATGTCATTTTTTCTGAGTTAATGTGTCATTACCATATAATCCTCCTTTAACTTATTAGACACTCAATCATTGAATTCATGTAAGAGGTTGGGTGAGGAAGTCACCTCACCTAGTTATTGAGAGCATGGGACTGAGTATAATCAACCTTGGTAAATGTGAGGGTCAACATGCATGGGATAAAAATAAATTCAAATGGGAAAAGGACACAATTTTTACTTGTTGATTTTGGGAGAACAAGAGGGGACTTGGGTGTTGATAAGAGCACCAACCATGTTATTCTCGAGGACAACCATTATTGGGTTGTGCTTATGTTGAAATTTTGACTAGTGTGCCTATAAAAATGGGATGTTTGCATGTGGTGCATTTTCCTATTGAGGAAATGGATCAAGAGCCTTGAGAAGGCTATTATGAGAAATCCTAGAGAATATGAGATTTCATGAAGTCCTCGGTTGTGATATTATTATCCAATTGAATGCACTAAAACATTGGAGGGAAGTGGGAAGGCATGAGGGACTATGTGGAAAATAAGGGGGATATATTCATTGGGTTGTATAGGTTGAGGGCAAGACATATGGTGGGTTGGAAATGCTATTAGAGTAGAACCTAGGTTTTTGTTGTTGCAGAATGTGGAGAGAGAACAAACAACATGGCCAAATATCCTTATGCACTCAGAGTATTAGTTGGGGGGTGACTTGCTATTGAGAATTGGAACAATAACCCTATGGTTGGGAGGAACGTCCTCCGTACACAACAAATTGGTTATTTTATAAACCTGTAGGTTTTTTTTATGATTATTATGTTAATTCCGCTAAGTAATGTTTTATATGAATGTTGTTGTGTTTCTTGAATAGTTGCATTCACTTTTTTAAATATGTTGTTAGTTGCATGAGAAAAATTATGGTCATGCTGCCCCTTGGTTTATTTTATATGCATGGGGTATTTTTAATTCCATTTTTTATTAGGTTGGTTATGTTACATGAAATCACATAAGACATTTTATTTTTAGACACATGACTAAGCTAGATGGATTTATATTCACTTGACACATGGCATATTATTTCCACTTCCAAGAAACCTTTTTACATACCTCTTTATAACAAGGGTATGTTGCATAGTAGTTAGTCCTTGTGTTTTCTTTCTAGTTAAGGTTTTTTAATATATTTTCTCTCCTTTATTGTCTTTATGCATGTAAAATTCCTTATAGACCATTAATCATTAATCATGCTCATGTCCCCTTCCCTATATAGAATATAGGGCATAAAACCAACAAAAAGAAGATGCATGGAAATAATTATATTTTTTAACAATTTAAGTTATACTGAAAACAAAAAGAAAAAAAAATCACAATCTGTGTTTCCATTCTAGGTACTTGATATATTGAATACAACTCACCTAGATTTCAAATGCTTCAATCTCTTCTTGACCTTGTTCTTGAAATCTAACTATATTTATTTTCATTCATTTACTTTATATTTTGAGTATAGTTTGGCATGCACAAGTCCATATATATGTAGATTGAAACATCTACCATGCATCATCTTACAATTCTTGATACTGACATTGAATAACTTCTTCAAGTGACATGTCAATTTAAATGTTTTTTAGGCTACAAATTTAAACATTCTCAATTTTAGCAAACGGTTTCAAAAATAAAGCAAGAAGCTATTTGAAGTGAAATGGAGTTGGAGTCACAATCCAACATATAGCAAGGATAGTTGATCCAAAAAGATCTTTTACACGACTATGATTGAGTTATTAAGCATGTGTTGATTAACCAATTAGGAAGCTTAATGAAAGATGAAGAAGATATGAGAATATATCAAAGCCATATAAACATGTATAGAACTGAAATGAAGCAATAAACAACAACAAACCATAACACCAATGTGATAACGGAGTTCGACAATCTCACCTACGTCTCCGGGCCTTTGTCTAGTGGATGAGGCTTTCTTATTTCTGTTAAAATCTCAATAAGTACATCGCAGCAGTGCCAATAGGATACAAGATAGATCTAGTCTTATTCTCCCAAATCTCTAGAACCCAACAGAATAAACGACACTCAAAATGGATGACCGGAGTTCCCATAAATGGCCCGCAAAGGTGCGCTCATCAATAGCTTCCCTGCATAAAAATGTCTTTGGATTGGCTTTCCTTTAGCATAACTCTGCTCTGAATCTCCTCCATATGGCCTCAAGAAGGCCTGGTTTTTACATATCTAGAGTTGGTAACCATCTCCCAACCTCCTCCCCAGATATGGCCTAAGAAGTGCCCAATATCCCCCAAAAATGGGCAAAAAATCCTCAAAAATGCACAATCTGGGCCAAACTATAGGAAAAAGCACCCACTTGTGAATAAAAATCAAATTTATCCCCTAGGGTTGGGCACGCGCTCCATTTTAGGGTCACATGGAAACACAGGTGGCCAAGCGCCAGCTCAAAGGGCTGCGCGCTGGCTCCTAGACCGAAATATCTGGTCTCATGGTGTAATGGTATAGGACCGCACCCTTAGGGTGCACCTAACCCAAGGTTCGAAATCCCATATAAAAAGGAGGGCAAGTGCTATGGTTACGCCCCCTCTATTGGTGCCTTTTATTGATGGTACGTGGCCCCGCGCCTTGGTATGGAGTAAAGGTTATATGCAACCAAAGAAACCATGGGCTAGGGCTTAGCCCCAACCCCTTTCCACCCTCATACATATTACATTACATTTTATATACCATAGAGTGGGTTTTAATACCCAAGTTCTAATGTTCATGCGCCGGTCATTGGAACTTTCCCCAAAGCATTAATCTACCAAATGGTCATGGGTTCGAATCCCATTAGCTCCAAAACTTTTAATCTACCGTCCAATGATATAGTGCCACATGGAAGCCCATGTCTGGGCCACGTGGCACCTCTTCATTTTCCTGAAAAGTGTCACTTGTCAACATCTGAGTGGATTTCTCATCTGCCCAGTCAAACTTTTGTTGTGCTTCCACGTGTCTCATTCTACGTCATCATGATGACGTCATCATTGACTTTTTTCCTCTTGACTTGTTGACTTTTTACCTGTTTGGGAAAATGACCAGAGTGTGATAAATCTCGCATATAGCGCCCATTTGAGAAAGTAAATATGTGGTCGGAATCAACGTGATGAGTCGGTCGCAATGTAATTGGTTTCATCCGATTCCGAGAACTTTTATTTTTTAGTCTTTTCTTGACCTGGGGCGCCTCCTGGATCCGATTCTGGATCACACCTCCCCACTAAGGATCTTTTGGTCCCCAAAAGGTTACTTACCAATCAACAAGCTCGGGATAGGCCACCCAACTTGTCCTCTATCTCTAAACTCTGTCCTGTGCACCTGTCTCATCAAGATCAACTGTAACACAATCATGACAACTCATAACATATTGTTAGTCATTTGAACCCTGTCACATTTTACTGAATCCACTATCATCCATGTAGATAAAATTACTAATGATAGCATAAAAAATACGACTACAAATGAACTGATATACTTGTAATATTTGCACGACATGAGCTTATCTTGAAGCAAACTGTGATTTATTTTCCATTCAACAATCATCCCATGTTCTTGCTTAAGATTGATTACTTCATTTGAAACAATTATTGGTTTGTTGCTTTCTTGAACTTCCTTCTTCAATTGTTCCATAGTTTTTGTATTTTTATTTGCCTTTACATGATGAGCTTGAACCACATAATCTTGACCTGCTTTGGTTAATTGATATTGATTCTTTGTCCTGTAGAAGATTGCCTTATGATCATATAAGTATGGAATACCTAAGACCATTCCACATTCACTTAGTGGCACTACATCACATGTTACCTCATCCACATACTTAGATGAAATTAAAAATTTGATTGTGCACTTATTTGTTATATGCATTTGATGATGGTTTCTTATCCATTTAAGTGTGTATGGATTATGATGTACTTGTGTTTTTAACCCCAATTGCTTAACCAATTCTTATGATATTAGGTTAGATTGAGATCCATTATCGATTAATGTATCAAACTTAGTGCGTCGCATGATGACCCTGACATAAAACAAATTACTTCTACAATCAATTCCTTCACCAATTTTACCTGTCATACCAACCAATGAGACCTTTTATTCATCCCCTGACTCTGATCCCAAGTCTGTCGGTCGTGTTGTTGCTGCAACTTTTTGCCTCCCTTTCTTTTCCTTGAACCACTTTGGCCTCTTCTCATGATGCAACTACCAACATTGTTACTCATCATGCCCCTCTTTCTTGCAATGCTTGCAAGAGGGTCTCTCTTCCTTTCTCATCACTGCATTTGACTTTTTTCCATTCCACTTCCTCTTGTTCTTTTTCCTTGAAGACGATTCCCCTGATACACCTGTTTTCCCTACTTCAATATATGTCGCTTGAACAAAAACCTCATCAAGGTTAGTGGGTCCAAACATGAATACAATGTTTCTAATATATGCAGGTAAACCTCCTATATACTTCATAAGGGTTTAATTTGCATGTAAAGGGATATCTAACATCAATGCCATTTTTTGAAATCCATCTATATACTCTTGCACTGTTTGTCCTTTTCTTAGTTTTAAAGCTTGCCATTCAGTTAATTCTTTTTCTTTATAACCCAAAGGATATAATTTCTTCCTAAGTGCAGAAACGAAACTTTTCCATGATGGAAATACATTACCCACTTATTGCGTTATGTTTTGCAACTTGCTTTGCCACCATATGAGTGTTGTGCCTGCAAGTCGCAAAGATGCCAACTTGATTTGTGTGGCCTCATTCTTGATTTGTTGCACACTGCAGTAAACCTCCATCTACCTGAACCAATTGTCAAGTCTCTCTTTATTAACTTCACCATCATATATGCATAACTCAAATTTAACATCAAGTTTTAATAATGGCATTTCATTCTTATGTTTATGAACATGTTTATTTGCATTGGATTTAGAAATTGAACTTGAAGAAGAAGGAGAAGAAGGAGGTGATGATGGAGGTGAAGGAGGAATCTAAGGAGGATCCTCTCCTTCTTCACTTTTTCATTTTTAATATTCACTAAGAACTGGTCTCTTTCGTTCCAAGTAATCCTCGTACAAAACCTTCATCATCTCCGACATAGCAAAGAAAGTTTTTCAAAACTCTTTCTCATCCTGAGAAATTCCCTCTTCTTATGCCATATTATCGGTGTGAGAATCTCTCTTTCTCAATCCAATTAATGGATTCTCTTCAACAAGATCTCCTTCACCATGAAGTATCTTTTCCCTGTTTAACATGAAAAACTCAAATCCAAACGTCAACTAGCTCTGATACCACTTGATCCGAAAAGATATTTTACATGACTATGGTTGAGTTATTAAGCATGCGTTGATTAACCAATTAGGAAGCTTAATAAAAGAGGAAGAATATATGAGAATATATCACAGCCATATAAACATGTATAGAACTAAAGTGAAGCAATAAACAATGGCAAACCATAACACCAATGCGATAACAAAGTTCGACAATCTCACCTACATCTCGGGGCCTTTGTCTCAATGGGTGAGGCTTTCTTATTTTTGTTCAAAGCTCAATAAGTACATCACAACAATGCCAAAAGGATAGAATATTGATCTGGTCTTGTTCTCCTAGATATATAGAACCTAACAGAAGAAACAACACTCAAAATGGATGATTGGAGCTCCCTGAAATGGCCCGCGAAGGTGTGCTCCTCAACAACTTCCCTACATAAAAATGGCTTTGGCTTGGCTTTCCTTCAGCATAAATTTGCTCTGAATCTCCCCCATATGGCTTGGTTTTTATAGATCTGGAGTTGGTAACCATCTCCCAACTTTCTCCCCATATTTGGCCTCAAAAAGGGCCCAATATCCCCCCAAAATGGGAAAAAAATCCTCAAAAATGCCCAATCTGGGCCAAACTATAGGCAAAAATACCCACCTGTGTATAAAAATAAAATTTATCCCCTAGGGTTGGGCGCACACTCCATTTTAGGGTCACATGGAAACACAAGTGGCCAAGCACCAGCCCAAAGGGTTGCACGCTGGCCCTAGCCTTAAATATCTGGTCTCATGGCGTAATGGTATAGGACTGTGCCCTTAGGGTGTGCCTAACCGAAGGTTCAAGCTCCCATATAAAAAGGTGGGCAAGTGTTATGGTTACGCCCCCTCTATTGGCACCTTTTGTTGATGGTACGTGGTCCCGCACCTTGGTATGGAGTAAATATTATATGCAACCAAAGAAACTGTGGGTTGGGGCTTAGCCCCATACCCTTTCCGCCTCCATACATATTACATTGCATTTTATATACTATAAAGTGGGTTTTACTACCCAAGTTCTAATGTTGGCACATTGGTCATTGGACCTTTCCCCAAAGAATTACTCTACCAAATGGTCATGGGTTTGAATCCCATGAGCTCCAAAACTTTTAATCTACCATCTAATGATAGGGTACCATGTGGCAGCCCACGTCTGGGCCACATGGCACCTCTTCATTTGCCTGAAAAGTGCCACGTGTCAACATCATAGTGGATCTGACATCTACCCAATCAAATTGTTGTTTTGTTTCCACGTGTCTCAATGCTACGCCAACATGATGACATCATCATGACATCATGCTGACTTTAGCATTGACTTTTTTTCCTGTTGACTTTTTCTTGTTTGGGAAAATAGTCAGAGTGCGATAAATCTCGCATACAATGTCTGTTTCAGAAAGTAAATATTTGGCCAGAATCAGCATGACAATCCAGTCACAATGGAATTGGTTTCATATGATTCCGATAACTTTCATTTTTTAGCCTTTTCTAGACCTGGGGCACCTCTTGGATCTGATTTTGGATCACACCTCCCCACTAAGGACCTTTTGGTCCCAAAAAGGTTACTGACTAGTCAAAAATCTCGGGATAGGCCACCTGGCTTGTCCTATGTCTCTGAAGTTTGTCTTGTGCAACTGTCTCGTCAAGATCAACTGTAACACAATCATGACAACTCATGACATATTGTTAGTCATTTGAACCATGTCACATTTTACTGAAGCCACTATCACCCATGTAGATAACATTACTAACGATAGCATCAAAAATGTGATTGCAAATGAACGGATACACTTGTAATATTTGCACGACATGAGCTTATCTTGAAGTAAACTGTGATTGATTTTCCATTCAACAATCATCTCTTGTTTTTGCTTAAGATCGATTACTTCATTTGAAACAATTATTGGTTTGTTTCTTGCTTGAACTTCCTTCTTTAATTGTTCCATAGTTTGAAGATTTTTATTTTCCTTTACATGATGAGCATGAACCACACAATCTTGACCTACTTTGGTTAATTGATATTGATTCTTTTTCCTGTAGAAGATTGTTTTATGATCATATATCTATGAACTACCTAAGACCAATCCACATTCACTTAGTGGAACTACATCACATGCTACCTCATCCACATACTTAGATGAAATTGCAAATTTGATTGTGCACTTCTTTGTTATGTGCATTTGATGATGGTTTCATATCCATTTAAGTGTCTATGGCTTATGATGTACTTTTTTTTTTAACCCCAATTGGTTAACCAATTCTTCTGAGAATAGGTTAGATTGAGATCGATTATCGATTAATGTATCAACCTTAGTGTGTTGCATGATGACCTTGATATAAAAAATATTACTTCTATAATCAATTCCTTCACCAATTTTGCCTGTCATACCAACCAATGAGACCTTTGATTCATCACCTGAATCCGATCCCAAGTCTGTCGTTCGTGTTGTCGTTGCAACTTTTTGCCTCCCTTTCTTTTCCTTGAACTAGTTTGGCCTCTTCTCGGGATGCAACTACCAACATCATTCCTCATCATGCCCCTCTTTCTTTCAATGCTTGCAAGAGGGTCTCTCTTCCTTTCTCGTCATTGTATTTGACATTTTTCCATTCCACTTCCTCTTTCCTTGAACATGATTCCCCTGATACACCTGTTTTCCCTGCTTCAATATATGTCACTTGAACATAAACCTCATCAAGGCTAGTGGGTCCAAACATGAATACTATGTTTCTAATATGTGTAGGTAAACCTCCTATATACTTCATAAGGGTTTCTTGTGTATGTAAATGGATATCTAACATCAATGCCATTTTTCGAAAGACATATGTATACTCTTACAATGTTTGTCCTATTCTTAGTTTTAAATCTTGCCATTCAATTAATGCTTTTTATTTATAACCCAAAGGATAGAATTTCTTCCTAAGTGCATAAATGAAGCTTTTCCATGATGAAAATACATTACCCACTTGTTGTGTTATGTTTTGCAACTTGCTTTGCCACCAGATGAGTGTTGTGCGTGCAAGTCACAAAGATGCCAACTTGATTTGTGTGGCCTCATCCTTGATCTGTTGCACACTGCAGTAAACCTCCATCTGCCTGACCCAATTGTCAAGTCTCTCTGCATTAACTTCACCATCATATATGGGTAACTCAAATTTAACATCAATTTTTAATAATGGCATTTCATTCTTATGTTTATGAACATGTTTCTTTACATTGGATTTAGAACTTGAACTTGAAGAAGAAGGAGAAGAAGGAGGTGATGATGGAGGTGAAGGAGGAATCTTAGGAGGATCCTCTCCTTCTTCACTTTTTCCCTTTGAATATTCACCAAGAACTGGTATCTTTTGTTCCAAGTAATCCTCATACAAAACCTTCATCATCTCCGACATAGCAAATAAAGATTTTCGAAACTCTTTCTCATCCTGAGAAATTCCCTCTTCCGATGCCATCTTCTCGGTGTGATAAGCTGTGTTTCTCAATCCAATTAATGGATTCTCTTCAACAAGCTTTCCTTCACCACGAAGTATCTTTTCCTTGGTTAACACGCAAAACTCAAATCCAAACATCAACTAGCTCTGATACCACTTGATCTGAAAATATCTTTTACACAACTATGGTTGAGTTATTAAGCATGTGTTGATTAACCAATTAGGAATCTTAATGAAAGAGGAATAAGATATGAGAATATATCACAGCCATATAAACATGTAGAAAACTGAAATGAAGCAATAACCAATAGTAAACCATAACACCAATGTGATAACGGAGTTCGGCAATCTCGCCTACGTCTCTGGGCCTTTGTCTCAGTGGGTGAGACTTTCTTATTTCTGTTCAAAGCTCAATAAGTACATCAAAGAAATGCCAAAAGGATAAAAGACTAATCTGATCTTTCTCTCCCAGATCTCTAGAACCCAACAAAAGAAACGACACTCAAAATGGATGATCGAAGCTCCCATAAAAGGCCCGCAAAGGTGCGCTCCTCAATAGCTTCCTTGCATAAAAATGGCTTTGGCTTGGATTTCCTTCATCATAAATATTCTATGAATCTCCCCCATATGGCCTCAAGAAGGCCTTTTTCATATAGATCTAGAGTTGGTAACCATCTCCCAACATCCTCCCCAGATTTGGCCTCAAAAAGGGCCCAATATCCCCCAAAAATGGGTAAAAAATCCTCAAAAATGCCCAATCTGAGCCAAACTATAGGAAAAAACACCTACCTATGTATAAAAATCAAATTTATCCCCTAGGGTTGGGTGCATGCTCCATTTTAGGGTCACATGAAAACATAGGTGGCCAAGTGCCAACCCAATGGGTTGCGCGCTGGCCCTTAGCCCAAAATATCAGGTCTCATGGCGTAATGGTATAGGACTGCGCCCTTAGGGTGTGCCTAACCCAGGGTTCAAGATCCCATATAAAAAGGCAGGAGAGTGCTATGGTTACTCCCCCTCTATTGGCACCTTTTGTTGATGGTATGTGGCCTCACCTGTTGACTTCTTACCTGTTTGGGAAAACAGTCAGAGTGTGATAACTCTCGCATACAACATCTATTTGAGAAATTAAACATATGGTCTTAATCAATGCGGTGAGCCGGTCACAATGGAATTGGTTTGATCTGATTCCGAGAAATTTCATTTTTTGAGCCTTTTCTGGACTTGGGGTGCCTCCTGGATCCGATCCTGGATCAATAGTAAATGCTAGATTGTTTAACAAACTGCAATTTGATTGAAAATGAACTACTTGATCCTTGGTAGTTTGGTTTTGATCCTCCTATATAATATCTACAAAGTGGTGTCCAAAATGACAACGCAATTTTATGAAACAATCATAATGTTAACAATAGATCTATTTAGTGATAAATATAAGGACTACTTCTTCTTTGAGACAAGATGAGGAATGAAAAAGAGAAACATGTGTTAGAAGTTAGGCACTTTTAGAAAACTACTCGGAAAGTACATAATTTTATGGGTAAATGACTAATAATGTGATAAGTGACTTGTTAACCAATCAAAACCTCTGTAATGCCACTACATAATTTTGATCTATGGAACAACTCTATGAAATAACGCACCTCATGTGTATATTATTTCTATTGTAAATATGCGTTAGTCATCTCATATTATTCCAAACATAGAAACACTAGATTTAGGATTATCTAGAAATCTATATAACCATGTTTTTGAATTCTCGAGACAATATATGTGTCATCAATTGATCTCTTTGAATGCTCGGTGTGTCAGCGAAAACATATGCATTTCAAAGTCCAACAAGTCAACTACTAGCTATGGAAATTAATTCAATAACATCTCATAGTAGAGCATAATGAATGTAGATTATACCCCTAAGTTATACCATACACATAGAGTGTCAAAAATTACCTCTTACATAAAAATCTTGATTCGTTGGGAAACAATAATACTTGGAACAAAGTTGTGATAATTATAGCATGTAATTATGAAGTATATGTGATAGTGCATTCTACACTAGAAATAATACTAGCATATTATAACACAAACAAAATAGGCACATTCTGCGCCATAGTCATTAAACACTTTTAAAATGTTAAGCAATGAATCTCATATTTGCAAACAAGCAATTTTGACCCACCAAAAATAAAGGAACTCTAACTTGGTTAACTTAAAAAATGCAAACCGTGAAATAATATACAATTGAGTAAAAACACCACATATGGCTTAGTTTGCTATTGGAAGCTCTAATTCACTTGCATTTGGCATATGCTAGCATATTCAAATTTAATACGCAACCTACCTTGTTCCTTGTTTTAGTACATGCCATAGTTATGGGTGTAGGATAGGGGGTGAAAGTTCATGTCCGGTCATAAGTAGCTCTAGGATTCAATCCTAGGGAATATTTATCATTCTATGAACCATTCAAAGAAGAAAAAAGAGAGTGATGGGAACTATATTGGTCGTAGTGTAAACGTTCTACATTTTGACCCTTTTTTGACAATTTTTTTATGTTTAGTTTTTCCCGAAATCTGACAAGAAATTGTTGGATATTCAAAATCGAGGGACTAATTTTGTATAATAAGAGTGCCCCAAGGGTTTTCCAGCACGCTAAATCCATTTATGCATTCAAAAATGTAATTTAAACAACAAAAAAATGTGATTTCGTCCAGATTTGTGTCACCGGATTCTGACAAAAAGGGTCAAAATGTAGAACAGTTAAACAACACCCACTCTATTATGTCGACATGAGGAGCTATCAATTTATTTAAATCATCCATTATAATCAACCTATTTTAGTTACATCTGTAATTGGACCATAGAACACATTTAGATAATAAAAAAAGAAGGGCATAATCTACTTTACATAACTCAACAAAAGAGGATGGTATAAAACCAATCTTTACACCATTAGGTGTTGGAATTGTGGGATCAACCTAAATAGGTGTCCTATTGTCTTGAACCCCCACTAATGTTTCAAGGGACAAAATCTTACCATATGGAATAGTAACATCATGTTTCCTTAAGCAATGGTTAGTCAAGTATCTCCTATTTTGAGGTTAGTTTCGACCTACTTCCATTTTCCATTTCTATGTACTTTCATGAATAGAACAACACTCCTTCCATTAGAATCATATGTGGAAAGAATAATTCCTCATATATAGCAGTAGCATCATAAATATCAAAAGGATGGGTGTTTGAATGACTGGTTAGCACAGGTCTCGTACAAAGTACCTAATTTCGATTGTAAGGGGACCTGCCTTTAACTAGAAGGTGTCCACCAAGGGGAAAATCACTTATATATTAGCAAAGAAAGGCCTAAACCTAATAAATCATAGTGAACTATTGGTAGGAATAGATAAAAGAGATGAAAACCTAAAATGAGTTATGTAAATAAATTGAATCGAACTAGGTGTTTCCTTCGCATTTGTATCGACCTTGATTTTATAGACTCGACAAGATGTTAATGTTTAGAAGGGAATATAGTTGCTAACGCTTAGTGTACCGAACCTTAACCTAAAGCTAGAAAAGGGCCTAGTAATGTCTAAAGCATAAAGAAAGCTAGTTTGGATGGGACTAACAACAATCATTTACTTGATTTCCCTATATCTTTGCCATATGTAACAAATGTTGGTGCTAAATACACATGTGTTTAACATGCCATTATTGCTTGATTGGAATTCAACCGAACTATAGGTTTTTATTCAACATGTAGATGTAGGTTTTCATAAATCTCTTAACATTGGGCCTGAGCATGCATTCAACGCATGAAGTAAGTTTGCATCATCCATTTTCCAAATATCACACATGTATGAATTCATGGGTAATGCATGGATGAGATGCTGCACATTTGTCATTGCATTGATGGCCTATGGAAGAAACACATTCAACAACAGTCTAGGTAGACTAGAGATTAAAATTAAAAAAAACTATGGGAAACCATTGAACAACTAGAACACCAAGTGAAACTACAATGTTCAAACCCTCACTCTTTGATCTAAAAATGAAAAAGACTTGTATTCTTGAAATTATTTGCAAGATTTAATTCATGTGTTAAAATGCAAATGGATCAATTTTGCAGCACAACTTTTATAGAAATTACTCATTCAATATGCATATGAATAGCAGCAATAAATAGTGAACAGAAAACACATAACACAACAAATGATAAAGGAGTTCACCTCTCTCTTGGGCTACATCTCCTGGTCCAACTTCCAATGGATCTTTTGTATTATTTGCTCAAAGTGCTCAAATATGTGCTTTACAATTCTCAAAATGCCAAATAGATGGCTCCAATGGCTTCAGAACATCCAAAAACCCCTAGCTGGGCTTTTTCGGCACCTCGTTTGGCCAAAAATTGAAGAAGATAGGCTTCCTAGAAGTTCCCCTTCAAACTTGTTGTCTCTAGTGTTGGTTGTGGAGCCTGATTATCTTCCTGATGCAGAGGTTCTTTTCTTTCAGCCGTGTCTATACCCCATGAAGTATTT
>JASDQU010227243.1:0-17115 GCA_032191745.1 Picea mariana | reverse complement strand
GAGTACAAAGAAATCACCCTGAAAGTCAAATCATAGGCAACAAAAGTGTTGGAGTTGAAACAAGAACAAGGCTAACATATGAATCAGAACAAACAATGCTCTTCCTAATAGAACCCAAAACATTTGTAGAGGCCAACAAAAATGAATATTGTATTAGATCTAAGAATGAAGAGCCTGATCAAATAGAGAAAAATCAAACCCGGGAGCTTGTCCCAATACCAAAAGGCAAAAATGTGGTAGGGACCAAATGGATTTTTAAAAATAAAGTTATTGAACATGGTCAAGTTATAAGGAATAAAGAAAGATTGGTGTGCAAAGTATATGCTCAAGTTGAAGGGATTGACTTTGAGGAAACATTTGCCCCAATAGCCAGATTATAAGCTATCAGAATGTTCTTGGCATTTGCATGTTTTAAAAACTTTAAAATATATCACATGGATGTTAAATCATCATTCTTAAATGGAAATTTAGAAGAAGAAGTTTATATAGAACAACTTGAAGGATTTATATTATTAGAGAATCAACACTATGTTTGTAAATTAAATAAATCATTGTATGGTCTCAATCAAGATCCCGGAGCACGGTTTTCAAGACTTGATAGTAATCTACAACAACAACGATACAAAAGAGAATATATTGACAACAATCTTTACACTGAAATTGAAAATCAGAATATGATTATTTTTGTAGTGTATCTGGATGATACCATCTTTGAAAGTAATTTGAACCCTCTAAGCAAGCAATTTGCTACAGAAATGCAAAAGTAATTTGAAATGTCGATGATTGGTGAACTTGAATTTTCTTCTTAGGTTTACAAGTCTCACAATCATACAAAGGCATATTCATATCTCATACCAAATACATTAAAGAAATGTTGAGGAAATTTCAAATGGAATATTGAAAACCTATGAGCACATTTATAATTACAAGATGCAAACTAAGAAAAGATGATGAATCACTAAAGGTGGAACAAACCATGTACAGATCAATCATTGGTATCCTATTATATGCAACAACAACAAGACCATATATCATGCAAGTTGTAGGATTAGTGGCCAGATTTCAATATGCACCTAAAGAGACACATATGAAGGAAGTTAAAAGGATTTTTAGAAATATCAAAGACACCTTAGATTTTGGATTATGGTATCCAAAAACATAAGACTTCACATTAACTACATATACGTATGCATATTGGGAATGAAGTATTGATGACAAAAATATCACTAATGGAGGAGCATTTTTCCTAGGAAAACGTCTTGTGTCATGGCTAAGTAAAAATCAACCCTCCATATCACTATCTATTACAAAACCTGAATATATTGATGATGCCTCCTATTTCACTCAAGTAATTTGGATAAAACAAACCATAAAAGACTTACAAGTAAAGTATGATCATCCAATCCTTCTTAATTGTGACAATACCAATGCTATAAACCTTTCTAAAAATCCCATCATGTACTCGAAAACCAAGCATATCCCAATGAAATTTCATTTTTTAATGGAACAAGTATCTCAAAAAATTGTTAAAGTGGAATATGTGGATACTAAAGAACATTTTGCAGATATATTCACAAAACCTCTTCCCATAAGTAATTTTGAAAACCTTATATAGAAACAGGGGGTAATCTCTATACCTAATTGAATTGCACAAGCACCATCATAAAAAGAGTACATGGACAAGGGGAGCATAACCTCAGGGGGAACATTGAAATATCACTTCTTCCATTGCTATCAAAGGGGGAGAATAAATAGTAAACCCCAATTAAGATGGAAAATAAGGGGTTTTTACATTGTTGCCATCAATGCCAAAGGGGAACAATGTTGGATATATGGTGTTTTCTTTGATGTCAAAAAGGGGTCAATGTGATGAATATTAGATATGGTGTTATGGTGTTGGCATTCATGTAAAGAGTATCAATATGGTCATCATCATTGTGAATATGGTATGGTATTTTTAGAGAGATCCCACCATCCCAAAATTCCATTTTTGTGGATATTATTTGAAGAAATGTTTGTTATATCTTGTCCATCACTATATTCCATAATGCCTTTACTCCTAAAATTATTTTAATCCCAAAATAAAAACCCTACAAGCCTAGGTTAACATATCTACAAAATTGCAAAACATAAACAAAAACCACCAACTTATCTCTTGAACGAACTCCACGGATGCTAAATTTGTCCCAATATTCAATAGGGGATTGCATTATATACACCAAAACAATGCTCAAACCATAAGGATGAATGACTAGACTAGTGCCCAAATATAACTTACCTACATCCATTACTATCGAGACAAATAATATATGATTCTTCTCCCAAATCAAATGAAAACTAGTGAAAAGTGGCGAATTAATTCTCATATGACCATCATGAGTTCATTGTGATCGTTATATCACTAGACCAAGCCACATGTATCATCAATTTTATAACTCAACGTTGATCGTTGGATTATAATGGGATCATGATCAGATGGTTAGAATTGATTTCACATATTGAATAGCACGAAGGTTAATTTCTAGGGCCGGAACGAAAGGTGTAACTTAAATCCTCTTTTATAATTATTGTTTTCATCGTCAATTGGATCAAATGATCCACGTTCACTTCACATTTTGCAACGGGTGACCAAAGTCAACACATATGAAAACATGAATTCATATGTATCATCCAATCAACACTTGACCAAGTATGGTCCATTTATTTGATTGGCACATAGGTAAGCACTATTTGCACTCACTCTTGGTCACACATCGAAGTCATATGGAGTTTTGTTGCAGTTAAGAATTATTGTATTTAGTTTTTTATTCATTTTGTTTCGCTCATAAATCCATATCAATTATGCCTTTTGCAAGTTGACCTACCTTGTTGAACATCATGGTACAAATGGATGCCACATCAACCTCCATTACTCACACATGATGGGATAGACACATGTGGACTTTCAAGAAGATTCTAGAAGGTCCAAAACCTTATCACTAATTGAGGGTTGAGGATGCAAAAACCCTAACCATAGATGACTATCAGGTTATGTTAAATACCAGGTTGCTGGGAGGAGAAGGGGTTCCATTCATTAGCATTGTACTTGTTCCATAGTTGAGCTTAACATCTAGGATTTGATTTGAGAGTATAAAAAAATAGGAACAAGATTTGTAGTAGCCATTTAGGACAAATTGTTAAAGGAAACTCCATAGTGAGTGCCTCTTTCTTTGTATTTTCATTTCATCACTAAAGAAAAGAGAAAATATCATAGTCTCACCTTCTATTTGGGTTTTCTCCCATATTGGGTTTTCTGGGATACATCTCGCCTTCATTTGTGTAGATGGTGTGTTTTTTTACTTATTCTTTCATTTTCCTATTAGGTTATTTTTCATAATTTGAGAGATAATCTAGTGATAATAAATTCGAGATCTAAGGAAATAAGCATGCATTAATAAAATATTTTAGTGTAATACTAGATCTGTTGTGATGAATTGTTCTAGTGAAATATACTTGACAATTTAAAAATTATATTGGTATCACGATCTGGTTTTCTTTGGGGTATTTATGGAAAGTTGAAGAATTGAGGAATTGGATTAAGAAGGAAGCCATAGAACCCTATCCATGGCAGATGAGTTAGTTCATAACAATACTTAGGATGAAACAAAAGAGAGATTTTCGAGGTTAGAAAAGAAATATGTTGATATCTCTCATGACATGGACCTCCTCATGACGACTCTAGAAAATAAGCTCATAACTTTTGGGGAGGTTGGTGGATTTAACTCAGAAGTTGGATCTAAGGAGAAACCAAGAGACAATGAAGGCCTAGAAAAGGAGTTGAGAAAATATCCCAAGAAATAGCAACCAAGGCACTCCTTCACAACCTCTATTTAAAATGGAAGTGAAAGTGGAAACCAAGCCCTATAAAGGTGAGATCGATGTTGTTAAGTTGAATCATTGGCTACAATAGTTAGAAGTGTATTTCAATGTCCATAAAATAGATGTAGAGAATAAAATTTCATTTTTTTGATTGAAACTAGAGGGACATGCATTAACTTAGTGGGAAATCCACACAAAGATACTTAGGTTGGAGGGTGATCCACCAGTAACTAAGTAAGATGATTTTAAAATATTCACCAATTCCCAATTCTACCCTATTGGGTATGTATAAGACCAATGGATCAATTGGCATCACTTTAGGCAATGGAAACAACAGAGTGTGCAAGAGTACACCACCAAATTCAGGAATATGACGATCATGTTGGGTATCTCTCCTTAGAACCCATATGTACTCCTCAAGTATAAGGGGGTTCTACATAGCCATTTTTGAAAGCAAGTGATACTTTTCAAACCAAGGACAATTGATGAGGCCTGTGTGTAAGCACAATATTTAGAGAACATAGAAGATAAGAAAGGACATCCAAGTGGTTCTAAACATAAATACCACCAAGATGCTTCCAAGGAGGGGATAGAAGAAGTAGAAAGGAAAAGATAAGAAGATGATAGCCACTACACATTAGTGAAAGGATCCAAAAAATGATTGCAACCATACCAATATTTATGGTCACACCAAAGGCAAGCGTTGGAAGATACATCTAGAGTTGAATCCAAATAACTATAAGAAGGATGCCAAGAAGAAGAACCTACTAGGAAAGGATTCATGAAACTAGGTAGAGAGAAACTTGGATGTGGATGAGAATAATGTTCTCACTTCAATAGAAGGAGGTGAATCCAAGTATCCTTCATCACAAGGAATAGAAGGAAATTAAAAAACTCTTCCATATTAAGTTCCAGGTAAAAAATACCAAGGTAGATGTTGTTGACAATTAAATTTGCCATGAAGTTTGGCTTGCAAAGTGTTGCTAAAGCCTATTATTTTAAAAAGCTAAATAATACTGGTAGGTGGGACCCCTTGTAGATTGGAGATCAAATCTAATGTTATGTTACTGTTCGATACTACTTTCATGGTTGACAATATCTTGTTTTATTGGATAATGGATCAGGCATGTTATATAGGGCTCCCCTGTTGTTCAAAGATCAAGTAATACTGAATTTATCATGGTTATCATTGTTGACTATTCTCGTGACACCTGCAATAGAAACATGTTAGTAATAACGAAATAAAAGAAACTAAAATAAGAAATTGTCCTATGCTAACATGCTATACTATGTGCATTAAAAAGTGTTGTGGCAAATCCGAGCTAACATAGGATAGCCATACGAGTTGTCAAGATTGTATATAGCATGGTTGGTATGTGTTTCTACATATTAGAGGTGGGGATATGTGATACGAGTGGCGCTCTTGGAAATTAAAGGTTGTCGGTTCAAGGTGGATGATTGGTCTGATTAGTAACCACTCGGCCAACTTGCATTTTAGGACATTTGATTGCAGGTATGTTCTTTTTTTAGCCCTTTATGAGTCTTATCTGGTTATGAAATGGATATTGGCTCAAGTATATCATATATGCTTTCCTCAAGTATCGCGATTGTGTAATGGTGTTTGTGATGAAACGTTGATGACTCTCTTGGAAATGGTGTTGAAGTCATAGAATTATTGGTTATCCTAGGCATTAGCAGTCACAAGAGATCTTTGTTATCCTTCTTGGTTTTCTTAGAAGATCCTCATTGGTATTGGTGTTTTTTTTCCATGCTTTCGCATTGTTGTATCCAGTCTGTGGTTTTTTATGGGGTTAAATGAATGAAGAGTTTGTTTCATCACGCATTGTACATGTGGGAAGTTGGTGGTTTTCACCACTAGAGGTCGTGAAGTGAGTCTCCTGTTCTTACTCGACCCTGTCTTCACCTCTGTGTGGAAGTTGTTGATCGAAGGGAACAAGGGTTATACCCTGCGTGAAAATAACACTTCCATGCAAAGTTAAATCCTCACCTCCTATTATGGCCCCTGTCTTGGAATTTTTTGTTGTCCAGAAACGAAGCATAACCCTCTTTGGGTGTAGACCTTTGGCCTCAAAGTTTTCACTATTATGAAAAGTCAGCTCTAGTCCTCCTGGTATGGCTACCAAGCAAACCCTTAACCATCCAGTCTGGTTTTTCATAGGAATATTGTTGGGCCTGTCAAGTTGTTATGGGGTATTATGGATTTAATGTATGGTTGACCACTTTGGATATAGACTCACCCAGTTGGGCGTATGGAAGTCATGTTGGTTTGGAATTTTGTTACTGCCTCTGTGATAATGATGATAATACCTACATTTCCAAATTGCACTTTCAAAGTGTACAGTTACCCTCCTTATGCTAATAACTCATTTTTTTAATGAAGAAGGCCTCTACCCCGATTGAATTTGATGCGTGGGTGTGCGCAATAGCCACAACTTGTTAGGGTAATTGATATTTACGACAATGGCAAATTGTTTGGTTAATAAATAGTATCAGATATTTGCACTGAGAATCATTTGGATGATTAGATGGCATTGGTTACAAAGGTTTGATGTTTCTCACGCATATCGCGTGTGTGCATGGTGTTTTCACAAATGAATTAATGGGTGGTAACTGTGTTTTTCTTCGGGACCGAATAACTATTGAGTTGGATCACTGTAGAGAATTTTTTATACTGCATCTTTATATTTGTTCAACTGTGTAAACCTGGGTTTGCACAACATAGTCAATTACAGTATGACTAAGATCACAACGATATTGTATTTAATCAATGGCTCGGCATGATGGATGAGTTATTGCAATGGCTGCATATTGCTTTTGTTGAATGGAGATGCTTCCTCATTGTGTTTTTTGGCTACGTACTGTGTATAACAAAGATGGATTGGGTGCTCACACCCAGAGTTACCCAGAGGTTCTTGAGCATGATTGGTTGTAACCCGATCATTTGTTTATACAGGCTTGTTGTTAGCACCTCGTCAGTCGGCTAGGTAGCCTAGGTTTTGTTTTAGTCACATTCGATTGGGCTTTCATAGTGATGGATTTACACTTGTGTGATTGAATTATTCAATGCATATCTTGTGGTGGTTGGTGGCTATTGTCTGTTTAATAGTCAATTCGGGTGTTGGCAATTTGATCTGGTTTTTGGGTGTTTGTCCTTAATTATTTAACGAAGGTCATTGCATCCGAATAACAGACCCGAAAATGATGATACTGTGACTTCATTGTTATTTTGGAAATATGAATTAGGGTATATTTGTGGATTATAGGCAGTGGTTGATTTTTAATGGTTGCAGATTGGAAATGGGTACTATTCGAAAATTGTTATGAAATGAAAAGAAAAGTAAATGAAAGGAACACAACTCCTTACAAATTGGGTGGAATACATACTGTCTTGTGGCAACACTGTGTTGGGTATTTGATTTTGAACAGAGAACTAGTTAAATGCAAAAAAATTGTTATTTGGTCAAAATGAATGATGGTTGATGCACCTTTTTGGTGGAATGTTTTATGGACCACTCAATTAATTTCATGAACAATAATCATTTTTTTTCCTTTCCATGATTTTCATTTTCCACAAATTACAAATACCCTCATCTTCCCATTTCATTTTTCCACTCCTTGTTCTAAGATTAATTACAGTAAAGAGAATGTTGGTGTTAAGGCAGTTGAAATTGATAGTGACTGGTGTGGATTACAATGATGTTTTATTGGTTTGTTTTTTAGCTGATTGTTGTTATCATTGAGCAGTGACCATGTTTTTTACCCCCTCACTATATCATATTTTCACTCAATACAACCCCCTCACATATCCCTGAACCCTTTTTAACCCCATGCTCAGTGATAAACAATAAAACAATTTGTATGGATTGGATTGCATGAGTATGATATATTGTTGAGCCAAAAATCCACTTCATATTTTAAAAGAGTTGTCATGTATGGTTAATTAAAAGAATGTTACTAATCAATCATGCATGCAGGAGTGAGCTATTCAAATAAAGGTTGAAACCAGAGGCCTATTACGCTTCTATCAAAGATAAGGATTAAAAAATGATTGCATCATAGACATGGAAATATGGCTTATGAGTTGTTATTTTATCTATGGATTTATGACAATTGACTTTAGGGATCTTTAGACAACATGTTTTATTTTGGATATATGAGCATTATTTTTGAAATAATTTCAATTTCATGAGCTAAAATTGCCAAAAGTAAATACGTTGATGGAAGACACAAGGAGGTGTGTTTTTCTTAACTAATGGTTATGTTATGATTGTTATGAACTAAAGGGAGTAACAAGGGGTCCCACCTACTAGTTATTATTTATTTATGACCCTTATTATGATTATGACTTTCCCCCTAACTAAAGTTAGTTGAGTCTTTACTTAACTTAACTAATGAGTTGGTTCAACTACTTCAACCAATTCTAATTTGTTAAAAGAAAAAGGAAAGGGAGTAACAAGAGGAGGATAGAAGTAGAAGCATGATAAGGTTTTCTCTTTGAGTTTATGTTGAGATAGTTCAGTTTTCATTCATTTGTATATTCATCACAACCTAATTCTCTTTTGTAAGCAGGGTCTTACTGTAGACAACAATATTCTAGGTTGAATCAAATCATTGAGACACTTGTTTTTCAGAGGTGTTGATCTATCTTTGATACTCTGTGTAGACTTGTATGTTAGTGAATTAATTTTCATGACTGATAAAGGCTATTGTGCAGAGTCGAGTGGGCAACAATCCGTGGCAAGTTGATCTAGCTTTTAGAGTTTAGTTTTGGTTTTCTGTCAGAGGTCCTTTTGTATGTTCCATCGGGGATGTCTAAGTTTGACTTTGGTCCAAGATTTATGTATGAGATTTTCTAAATAAAATGACTCTTTGGTGAATTGGAATGAAATAAAGGATTTCTTTATGTCTCAACTACCTTGATTATCATCCCGGTGTCTTTACTTCTATTCTTACATTTATTTCAGCAACTGTTATATTCTGAAAATTACATAAAAAGTGAATTTCCAGCAAGCGTTTTGTTGATAAAAGACTAGCCTAAGCACTCATAATTAATACTTGTGAGTTAGGATGTTATTTTTGTTGGCTATAAACATAGGATGATATTCCCGACTACGTTTCTTTAGCCAAGTAAAGTCTGAAAATGCTTGAGTAAGATCATTTCATATATTTTCCTCAACATTTATTCGGTGACCATACTGGGGATATCTTCGATATCTCTCTGGTTAATATTTTTTTATATACTCGATTTTCATCGATACATCTTTCTTTTTATGAAATTGATTCTTTGACTATTTTTCTATTAATGACTATTCTTGTTGCAAGGCAGCCCAGTCTTCAAGACCAAACCAAGATTGCTTTGAACCTGTTTAACACCATTCTAGATGCTGCCAAAACCCGTGTTGAACTTAACCATTCTTGGGTAGCAATTGAACAAGATATTAGTGCTCAAGAATGATTGGAATCTAGACATAGGAGGCCTAGAAATCAATAGTAACTTTTTGTTTCTTCAGTTGGCCTTCCTTTCATGTCTCTAGATTCTCGTGCTTCTAGAAGAAGGAGAGGCTTGTCACCTGAAATCAATCCTATTGATGAAATAGGAAGAAGAAACGTAGTGTTATCTGTCCAACAAAGTTCTCTAAGGAGAACTTTATCTGATTTATCCAACTCGTCTTTCTTTCCCTCCTCTATCATCCACAAGATGGTATCTAGTGGTGGTTCTGGTGGCACTAGAAGTGCTCCATATTTCCAATATTCATCGTCATCTGTGATTGGTAGCTTGTACAACCACCATATCCCTATCCAATCTACCACGAATCCCACCAAAGTCATAAAAAATTATGGACTTTTTCAGTTCGAAGAAGACGCCACAACCACACCATGGCATGTGTCATCTCCTCTTAACCTAGCACCTGCTACTCATCCGAAGTTTAAAGATCATTTTCCTAAGTTTTCAGGAAATGACATTGTCAGCACAAACGAACACCTAGTGGCATTTTCTAATGCTTTTCATAACATAGGGGCCAACGACAATGACACCTGCATGCTCTTGTTCGTCAATTCTTTAGAAGGAAAGATCGCAGTCGAATTCTTTGACCTTCCTCCTAAGATCCTATCTACTTGGGAGTAGTTAATCTATTGGTTCTGATCCACTTATGGGCAATCTAAAAGCCCTGTCGAGCGGTTAAGGGAATACAATAACGTCACTTATAGGGATGGTGAGACCATCAAGTCTTTCAACTTGCATTTCACCAAGTTGTACAATCAAACCCCCGAACTTATCCGCCCTCATAACCAAGCCACTTTCATGCATTACTACAATGTATTGACTTCTCCATACCATCATAAGCTTGAATAAAAGGCCATCGATAACCTCGGTTCTGCTCTACGTACTTGCTCATATTATGAAGAACAACTTGAAAGAACTAGTCTTCCCTAGGGGAAATCAGTTAGACAGACAGACATGTCCACTCTCTTATAGCTAGTACAAGATATGAACAATCTTATGATAGAATTTGAGCGGAAGGGTATTGTCTCCCCTCTCACCCCTAGAGCTTCATCCTCTTCTGTACCTCCTTTTAGAAATTCAGTTGAAAACAATTTTCAGCCTAAAGCTATCCTACCTTGGAGCTGGTGAAACTTTTGCGAGGAGCACCATAAAGAAACCACATGTGAGGTAAGGAAGAGTTCCAGAGATAAGATCTTTGGCAAAAGACCAGAAGCTACTATCGTTGTCCTAGATTTTCCAGAGCTAGAGGATGTCATGGTTATTAATAATAGGAACAAAACCTATGCTCCCAAGGGTAAATTTTACCCTCCTCGCAGATCTTCTAGCCCGAGCTCATCCTCAACCACTGCTACACCCCAGGTTCCTAAAATTCCTGAGATTCAAAGAATCATTCCCCCCCTTCCCTCTTCTAAATACAATATCTTGAATCAATTGGCCAACATCAAAGCAGATGGAACCCTCCCAGATGTGGCTGTCGTCCCTGAACAATAGATGCATATGAAAAAATTCATGGAAGGAAAAGCTTGCGTTGTATCCAACCTTTCCGAAGAGGTAGATAAAGAGGGTTCTTCTATAAATAAAGTAGGTGTACATAACTTTAGATTCCCTATAAAAAAATCCCCCTTTTTATATTTTTGTAAAGATAATGGATAAAATTTCCCATTGTTGCCTCATTGATGGTGGTTCGAGTTGGGCTTGTCTTGTACAGATGAAAACACCAGAAGCATGCTCTCCTATAATAGTATACAACAAAAGAACATCAGTGAGATTAAATATGTGACCTTAGTTTTGTGCGCTCATCCTGAAATAAGGACGACCCTCAGCATTCAAGTAATTGATATGCCTATAATAAATTACTCAATTAACCTGGGAAGAGATTGTCAAGCCTTAACAAGTGGATACCTCTCACTCGACGAAACACATTTATTCGTTACTCGGAACGAAAAAAACATTATTGTCCTTAGAGAAGGAAGGACATCACCTTACATAGAGAGTGTCCCACAACCTAATGTAAACTATCTCGAATAGGACTTAGGAGTGTGTTACATCTTTGTTAAGAAGGATAATATTCCTTTGGAACAAATCAATTTAGATGATGGTATGTGGCACATGCACTTTGATGGTTCATTCTCTATTGAAGGTAATGCAGCTGGTGTTGTCTTGATTTATTCTGTAGGAAAAATCCATAACTTTTCTTATAGGTTGGAGTTTGCTTGCACAAAAAATGTCATTGAATTTGAAGCTCTATTATTAGGCATTGAAAAGGCCTATAATCTTGGTTGTGGTCACCTTTTAGTTTTGGGGGATTCTGAGCTTGTTGTTAACCTTGTACGTAAGATTTATTCCCCTAGAAACAAGTTGATGAAACGATAGACCCAAATTGTTTGGGATCTTATCTTGAACCTATTATCTTTCAATGTCACTCACGTTAAGAGGGGACTAAACTCAATGGTTGATCAGTTAGCTATTTTTGTAGCTTCTCCTACTCAACAACTTCTGCCACACAGACCTGATTGCACTTTCCAATCTCTGTATCGTCCACATATCCCCGACAATACAGAATCTTGGCAGGTCTTCCCTAATGATGAGATAATTTGTGCTTTTATCTAAAAATAACCTTTTAAGCCTAGGGGAATTATGTCCATAGAAGATAACAAGATTCCTAAAGGCTTGACTCCTCTAGAGAGTTCATTTTCTTTAAGTGACATAAGAAAGAAGGAGAAACAGAAGGAAGAGGAGTCTAAAAGGAAGGTGGGTGAAACCATCTCCTTTAACATTGGGACACCTGAGACCCCAAAGAATGTTAAAATAGGTGCCAAACGTTCAGAAGAAGAGAGAGTGAAGTTTGCCAAGATGTTTGGTGAATTTCAAGATGTTTTTGCTTGGTCTTATGAGGATCTTCATGGTTTTGATCCTGGTCTTATACAACATGCCATCCCCATTCAGGAAGGCATAAAACCAGTCAGGAAGAAAGAAAGACCTATTAACCCTATGCTAGAAGTAACTATTCGAAAGGAATTGGAAAAACTCTTGAAGAATAGAATCATCTTTCCGATAAAGTATTCTGAGTGGGTTTCAAATTTGGTTCCTATTCGGAAAAAAACCGGTCATATCAGATTATGTGTTGATTTTTGCGCATTAAACTGAGCTAGCATAAAATATCACTTCTCTCTCCCTAACATGGAAATGATTTTGCAGCAAGTCTCAGGGTCACAAATGATGTCCTTACTTGAATGTTTTTCAGGTTACAATCAAATCAAGGTAAAAAGGGCAGATAAATATAAAACCACAGTTATTACTCACTGGGGTACCTTTGCTTATGATTGCATGCCTTTTGGTTTATCTAATGCAGTTGCCACCTTTCAAAGAGCTATGCAATTAGCTTTTGATGATTTGATCGGTAAAATCATTCAGATTTACCTTGATGACTTAACAATATACTCTAAAATCCAATCAGATCATTTTGGTCATTTGAGAAAATTTTCATGCGATGTACGAAATTTGGCATTTCTCTAAATCCTTCCAAGTCTATTTTTGGTGTTACCCAGGGAAAAATCTTGGGACACATCGTCTCTGATTCATGCATAAGAATTGATCCTAAAAGGATTGTTGCTATCCTTAACCTTCATGCTCCCACTTCCAAGAAAAAAATTCAAGATTTTATGGGGGTTATTAACTTTGTCCGTAGGTTTGTCCCATATTTTTCCATGATGGTCAAACCAATTCATAATCTACTTAAGCAAGATCTTCCTTTTTCTTGGACAGACGATGTCGAAAATGTTGTTGAAGGGATTAAGAAAGCAATGAGTTCCGTGCCACTTTTGGCGAAGCCGAATTTTGAGAAGGAATTCACGATATATACTAATGTTACTGAAGAGGCAGTCTCAACCGTACTCATACAAAATGATGACCAAGGAAATGAAAATTCCGTGGCTTACATGAGTCAAAGTTTGACTGATGATGAATTTAAATATTCTTTTATTGAAAAACATACTTTCGCTCTTGTTAGGCCGTTGAGAAGTTTTGCCACTACATCTTAGGTAATCATGTTAAAACGTTTGCTTAGGTTGATGGATATTTGTTATGTATTTTTGGTTTTCATTGATGTCAACTATTGGAGAGTGATATTGTAGATTGATGTCAACCCTTTGTGATTGATGTCAACCCTTGGAGAAAGTACGATAGCGAATTCCAGTAGCACAAAGGTTTGGGTAATGGACCCAAGTTTGTTTGATGTAAAGATGAATCATTATTGTTTTGTCATGGTTGATAAATAGCACAAATGGATGAACTCCAAAGTGGTCCCCTTATGGTGAAAGCGCTCATGGGAAGACGCTTTGTGGATTGAGTTATCCTAGAAGTATGGTTAGAGAAAACATGCTTATTTGTGGAATAATGAGATGAAGGTCAATGAATTTTTCAGTGAAACTATCCTATATGGATATTTCTTGTCATTCCATTTTCAGTGGTATGTGGAACGTCCCATAGCTCCTCATTGTTAGAGATTTATGGCCATGAAAAGTTGGAGAACCCAGGTTTGGGTAATGGACCCAAGTTTGTTTGATGGATAACGGTATGAGTTTTGATATATTTTCAGGTAATACTATTATATATTGATAGTACATGTCATTCCATTTCTGGTGGTATGTGGAACGTCACATAACTTCTCACGGTTTGAGATTTATGGACTTACGAAGTTGGAGGACCCTCATATGTCATCTAGAAGCCCCAAAAGGTCAAAGTAGTCAAAGTGGTTTAAGAGTTTTTAAAAGGTAAATAATAAAGTGAAGTGATGAGTGTACTATAATTCAAAGTGAATAAAAAATAAATTATTTCACTAATAAATTGAATGGAGAAATTAGAAGTGGGTTAACCCTAAAATAAGGAAAGTGGGCAAAGTGACCTAGAAGATGTTTTTAAGGAAGCTACTTGGAGAGTATAAATAAGAGGCAAGGCTCTCTCATTTAAGAAAAACTTGAGAATATTGAATACCTATAGGTATATGAGGTAAACAAAGGACATCTAAGCCTAATTTCTGAGGGAAGGTGAAGAAAACAAGGTCGGAATTCAAGGAAGGATAAATTATTTTGATGATGCTTTCTAAGGTATGTTATTTACAGGTCATCTCACCATTTTAGAAATAAGTTTTTTTCTAGAACGATTCATACCATGAAATTTATACGACATTGAGGAAACATATCCAAGTATCTCTAGTGAAAAAATCAGCTTGTGGATCGTTGTATTTTGGGAGTTACACTCCATGGAAAATAGGGTTTGTGGGTAGTCCTGAAACTAGTCTAAAAGAGGTGTTTTGGGTAAAAACGTCATAACTTCTTCATAACAGATCCAAATTCTGTAAGACCAAATGTGTTGGTTAGATTACATTATGTGGTATGTTTTTTAAGAGTTTTAGATCGATTCAATAAATATTACGTGCGGGGCATGCTCTACAAGGTTGCTCACTAGAATAAGCCAAAATTCAGCAAGGTATGCCATTCTTGCTATAACTCCTTTTCTGAGAGGTTCCAAGTAGTGAAACCTGGAGGCATTGCATAAAAAACATTGAAGAACATTGTATATCATTTTCAGATATTTATTCATTACAGGTACAAAGTTATGATTATTTCAAGTTAGGGTTGTTGACTAATCCAAAACTAGGCATGTGAGACTAAAGAAAAGTTTGATGAAAATGCTAGTCTCTTGTTGTTAAAGTTAAGGAAGGATTGCAAGAATGTGATCATATACACTAGGTATATTACATAGCTACAAATCATATTTTGATGATGAAATTGATGAGGGAATTTGGTTGAAGTACATGCCGGGTACATGGTTGAGACAAGTAGTTAATGAGTTGGCAAATACATGAGGTGCATAGTTGATGATGTTGGTACATATTGATGAGTCATAGTTGATAAATAGTTGATACATGATTGGTACATACTTGGTACATGGTTGGAGGCACTTGTTAGTAGTATTGTTGACACACAGTTTATGGATNTATTATTAGAAGCACATATTGATCTTGGTGATGATTATGAGTTGTTGTGTTATACTTGGTTGATGCACATCTTTGAGAGTTGTCTTGGTGATGGATATTGGTGAGTAGATCCGATTTGGTTGATAAAATTGATGAGACAGGTTGTTTTGATAGGTTGTTTGAACAAGTTGTTGTGACAGGTTATTTGTACAGGTTTGGTGCATGGTTTATGCACTTGTTCATGGTACAGGTTGAGGTACATGTTGTTACATGGTTGATGCACTTGTTTATGGTACAGGTTGGTGCATGGTTGATTCACTTGTTTATGGTACATGTTGATTACAAGTTGAGGTACAGATTGATGCATGGTTGATGCATGGTTCGTGTTATTGGTATAGGTTGTTTGGTAATTGTTGATTGGTACAGGTTTAGAGCAATACATCTCACAGTGATAGTGTGACAGTGGTTCCATCATTCTTCTTATATGTCAAGGTGGTTGGATGGGGCAAGGACAGGTGGTTATATCCACCTTCCAGTTGTATCCAGAGAACATAGGGGGTTGTAGCCTCCTTCTGGTTGTAGCCTCCTAATTTGGGAGTTGGAGCTTCCCTCGGGTTGTAGCCTGAGAAAATAGGGGGTTGGAGCCTCCTTCCAGTTGTAGCTGGAAAACAAAGGAATTTGGTGCTTCCAATGAATGTAATTCTTCAAGACATATAAGAAAACACATTATGTGGTTTTCTCCCACTTTGGGTTTCCATGTAAAACACTGGTCTACTGTGTATGTGTATGACTGTTCATTTGTTTATTTATTATTTAATCTGCAGTTATTGGATGATAATGCTACATTGATATAACACTTGGATTATATGGTTAAAAAGGATTTCATTGCTTTATTACTGATTCACCCCCCCTCTTAGTAATCCAACAATTGGTATCAAAGCCAGGTTCCTTCAGGAAACAGTTTAACCACTAGAAGGAGATCATGGATTATTATGAGAATGGAGTACCAATGTTTAATGGTCATAATGGTTTTAAGTATGAGATGTGGAGCAGAAGGATGAAAGTATTTTTACAGGCACAGGGACATTACATTTGGCTATCAGTGGTTACAAGATATCATAGTTCAAAAAGGGCGAAGACTGCAGCCAAGAAGGAATTGAAGAAGAATAACAAAATAGTAATGGATTTCATCTGGGAAGGATTACCTAAACTGGTAAGAGAAAAGGTTGGTAAATGTTCATCAGCCAAATAACTTTGTAATAAGTTACATGAAATATATTCTTCACCCATCGCAGATTCAGAAAATGCCAAAGAAGATGCATATATAGAACAAGAAGAAAGATGTTCATCATGTCAGACAGATTCAGAAGAGGAAGAGTATGATGAAGAAGAAGTTGATTACAGAGAAAAATTGATCAGTGCAATTAAATATCTAAGGAAAGAAAGAGAAGAAAACAAGTCATCCAAGAAAGAATTGATGAAGCAAAAGAAAAGTGTTCAAGGTTCCAAAAGGATTAGCAGGTCATCAAGAATTTAAGAGCTCAACTAGAAGAGGCCAGAAGAATTGAAGAAACTCTAGAATATCAAAATAAATGTTTAGAAGCCAACATAGCAACACAAAAGGAAGAAGAAGAAAAGCAAGAAAAGGTATTGATGGACCATCTCAAGAAAAGAATCAATGACTCAAACCAACTTTAGGAAGAGTTTGGTCAAGAAGAGAAAAGATTGGAAGAAGAAATAATTACATTGAAAA
>JASDQU010227241.1:163-17337 GCA_032191745.1 Picea mariana | reverse complement strand
AGTCACCGGTTCGAAACCTGCGGGGACAAAAAATCCAACCATGTTAAGGGTTGGTGTGGCTCAGGCCGGGTGTGATCCCCGGGTGATTTTGACGGCTTAGATGCCCCTGAGTCGCGGTTTCTCAAGCCACAGGTTAATCGCAGGTCCTGCACAAATTAACAAACAAAAAAAAAAGTATAGACTCAACTGAATAAAATACTAGTGTTGTCTTCACTTTTGTACACTTTAGAAGTTTGAATGAGAATTTTTCTTTGTTTCCTTGAATGAAATCAATTTCTATGCCTTTCACAAGTGTAGTGTAACATAGTATTTATTAATATACATGAGTGAATTTGGGTAATGATTATTAAAAGAAAACATGATTGAATCATAAAAATGAAATCATGTATATACGATGTGAATGTCATTGTTTTCCATCCCATAGACATGTGCATAACATCACCTTATCATACATGGATGGGCATGTAATATCTTGGTAATTAGAAAACATCTACAATGATTTCAAATCTTTAATAGTTGTGATAGCAATAGGCTGAAATTTTAAACATATACATAAACTCCTTTCCTCAGCTAATGCATTACCATGTATTAAACTCAAGATAATGGTGAAAGTAGTATAACACCAAGCCCTTGAACCTAAGGTCATCTTACTACAATGACATATCCTTATGTTGGGATGTCAGTCCATGCTATTATTCTTCTTCCCAATGTTTGTTTGTTTTTGGGTTATTTTTGTGATTTTCTAGGTTATAATAGTTGTGTCAAGTCTCCATAATTGGGGTAGAAATAGAAAAGGAGTATGAAAAATATCATAAAAAAATGGATACTTAGGATATGTAGTGAAAATAGGGAAATTTTTAGTTAGGAAGGTGTATTGAGCATGGATTTCAACAAAAAGATTTTGAGAAATAGAAAATAAATTAAGGGTATTCTTAACTATGCCATGAATGCACATACTATGTCATAGATTCACTATGTGAACCCCACATGGTTTTATAACTTAGTAAAATATTTGCCAACATTGTACAAGGTTTTCAAATATAGTGAAAGATTCTATAATCCAATGAAAAATGCATAAAAAAATTACGTACAAATTATATTATTGATAAAATAGCCTTCAAAATTTTCTATGTATCATGGGGATTTGCCTATTTAAATTTACCTGGGGGAGGGGAGGGAGGTTTGTAAAATTTTCTTTAGTCAAGGTGAATGACTTTTTTATTTATTTATTCTTTCTTTCTTTCTCGTCACTATTGCCACGTCAGGCCGTTGCTCTTGCCACCTTCTGGACGTCGTTCTTGCCACGGCCAAGAGTGTCGCTCCCATATAAACCACGTCGGAGCTGATACCTCGTCCCGTCGGTCTTGCCACCTTCAGAACGTCTCTCTTGCCACCTCTGAAATGTCACTCTTGCCACCTTTAAAACGTCACTCTTGCCACCTTAAGAACATCTCTTTTGCCACCTCTGGAACGTCTCTCTTGCCACCTTTATAACGTCTCTCTTGCCACCTTCAGAACGTCTCTCTTGCCACCTTTGAAACGTCTCTCTTGCCACGTCTGAAACGTCCCTCTTGCCACGTCTACTACGTCGGTATTGCCATGACCTAGACGTCGGTCTTATGACGTCAATATGGGGTTGGACAATCCAATTTATGATGACATGTGGCGTCATATAACGTCGCAATACAGACGAAAACTATGTCGTCGGAAAAGCGACGTCTTGTGAAACGACGTTTGAGGGGGTCCGAGATTTGTTGGTATTCCGACAATAGAAAGTGGAAATTACGTCGAACGCGCCATCTAAATTCGACCCAAATTCACTAGTGATCCATGAGATGCTCTCCTCATCAATGTCCTTAGCTTGCTTAAGTTGATTCCACCACATGGTTTCCTTTCCTTGCAAGTGGTAGGTGGTAATTCTAGATTCTACCCGGGAGGGGTAATCATGCAGCTGGAAATATTTCTTCATTTCCAACAGCCAGGCCTTGGCCTCTTCTCCTTTCTTATGCTCACCATTGAAATTTGGTGGCTTAATTTTCCCAAGTTCACCTTGCAATATGTCTGCCTCAGGCCTTCTCCTTTTCCTCTGAACATGAGAGACACTTGGGTTGCTCCCTGGATCCAAACTTGCATGATTTATTCTTTTGGAATTCCTTGGAGAATGTTGGCACTTTCTCATGCTTCTTGACTACCTATCATTTCCATGATCATCACTTTTTCTATGAGATCTAGATGTTGATACTTGTCTAGCACTAGTTGCTTGCTTGGTTCTAGAATTCTTGTTAACTTGCTTATGCAACATATTTAAGCTCTAAAATATATGTTTCTAACCCTTCATAATCCTTTCATTATCAGCCATGTAGCTCTGCACTTCCCTATGCAGACTACTCATAGTGATAGGGTCTTGCCTATCTCTTCTTCCATTTGATTTTGTCTCAACATTCCCCATGTTGACATGCATACCTCTGATCTCTTCCTCATGGCTATAAGATCCCTGAGTATATTCCATAACTCCAGTCCTCATATAAGAACTAAATTTTTTGTCTGTACCTCTAATTCTACAAGAAATGTGTATGTAATAATTATTGTTAGAACATGTGTATTGTAAAACATTTTGTTAATTATAATACATGTTATTTCCTCATCAATTTATGAAGGACACATTGAATCAATTCACATTATGATTCCTTAGATGCATTCCTATTTGAAATAGCTTTCCAATAGTTGTACTCATGCCAAAATCTGATCTCTGAGTTGAATTTATGGCTTCTTGAAAAAAGCCATTTTCACCCCTTTTGTGCATTTTCTCTTTTGGTGCAATTTTATTGAAATTCCAACTTTTGTCAACTACAGAAGAAAATATGTTAGAAAATGGAGAAAGTTTTGTATGAGAAATAGATAAAAATAACAAAAATGAATTCATAACTTTCAGAATTTCAATTTGATGTTCCAGTAAAAAAATACATCAATGTGGAATCTGCAACTTTCTCCTTTTTCACTCCTTTTCCTAGACTTGGAATTTTTAGCAGAACTGGCTATCTCTCAATCTGTGCACTTCTGGAAAAATTTCAATAAACCAATTGTTTTCTCTTTCTGAGTATATAAAAAGTTGACTAAATAAAATTGTCCATTTTTATGATCTAGGGTCACTTTTCCTTCTCCAAAAATCTCAAAAATCCCGAATAAGTGGCCCCAAATAGTGGATTTTGGCCTATTTCAATGTCCCCATTCCAATCCCCATATGATTTATTCATTTCCTTTGTGGGTTATTTTTGTGTCTACTTTTTGGACTCTCCCCAATAGTTTCAGCTTACTCTGGACTTCTGTCAATGATCTGGACCCAGATCTTTAAAAATCACTATTTTTTAATTTATGTCAAATCCAAGCAAAATTGGACAAGGGTCGTCTTCAATGATTTTGTAGAACTCCTCTTTGTGGAAAAAACGCATAAGTTTCATCCCAATCTTATGTAATTTTCTCTAGTTATGGCCAAAATAAGAAAATGGATCCAGATTTGTTTTGTTTTTTTGAAACTGTGGAACAATTTTGCCTACCTGCAATCTGCGTTGTCGATCTCAGGTCGAAAGCAATATGGATCGTTTATATACTCTCTATCAGCCATCGATGACCGATGTTATCCTTTGGCACACATAATACTTCCCCAAACTATCGACCCAACCGTCGACCATCACCTCGACCATCACCCCAACTCCTCGAGGACCGACTTACACACAACTCCAAACCGACTGACCTAGTCGTCGGTCATCGACAATCTTCGTCGGCGAATAGAACTCCCAACAACTTCACCTGACGGTCGACCATTAGCCCATCGACAATTAAAGATCCCATATGTTTTCCAAAAACACTTCCTCAATTTGGTTGGCCCAACCGTCAACCATCGACCATCTTCGTTGGCTGACATGGCATGACACGTGGATGATGACTTTGCATGACACATCATCACCCTATATTGTTGATTGGCCATCGATCGATTCTCTTGGATGACCCAAACACTTTGTTGAATTTGGTCGATGCCAAACCATTGGTGTTTTGGTCATCGATGACTTCTCTTTCTTGATTTGAATATTTCGCCAAAATCGGTCGACCCCCAACCATTGACCCATCTACCATCGACGATGTTTGCTGGCGATTAAAAATACTTTGTCGGATTTGTCCAATCCTCGACCATCGGCCATTCATGGTCATAGATGTCTTATGGCCGACCGAAACTCTTCATCATTTCGGTCAATCCATCCATCACTCGTCAACGATATCTCTTGGCAATTTCCAACACTTAGGAAATTTTTCACATTTCTCTAATTGATCTAGACCATTGATATGATCCCTTTCAAAACCCCCGATTTAAGCCACATCATTGATCTCATAAACCTTTCAAATGAATGAATCCTTATGAATTTTTAAATTTATCATAGTGAATCTAAGTCATTAATCATGAGATCAAACATGATCTCAGTCGTCGATTCTCAAAACTTCCTATAACTCTACAGGCGACCATTAAAACTTGAATTTTGACCATTTCAGGTCGAGTTTCGATCTGTAACTTCATCGCTCTACTCTATCAACCCTCTCAAATTGTCCGAAGTCATTAAAACTTGGATTTCACTCACGGAATTGGGGATTTCTCTCAAAAATATCCATTTTCCTCCAAACTTGTCACAAACATAATCTAGAATGACCAATTTTACGAATTCACAACCATATTGGCCCTTACAAGGTCAGTGTTTGAGCCATAGGCTCTGATACCATAATGTAACGTCCCCCAACCCATTCGAGGGACATTACGGTGCACAATACACATAGAAAACACAATTTATGCTAACTAAATTGATTCATTTACAATTAACTAATTTCTTGTAGCTTTCAGCTACGAACGAAAATAGATTTAGCTATTGTCTATAGCCATAAAATAGATGCATCTACAACGTGTTATTAATCAACATGAAATGCAGCTAAACAACTCCTTACAATAGCATATAAATCATTCTCATTTATAGATATCATGCACAACAATTAAAACTCATAATACAACAAAAACAAGATAAAACATTTATCTTTAAAAAAGAGTTGTGCAAGCAGTTGCTTGGGACAGATGTTCCACCCAACCATACACCAGTTGTTCCAAATCTTAATATCCAGTCACCCCCAAGTTGAGGCTAGTAATCCAAAAAAGAGGGTGGTCTCTCATAGTCCACTCACAACTCATAAACTCACAACCCAACTGATATTCTCCTACAACTATCTTGATTTTCTACCAGCTCTCTTCCTCTTGACCTCCCCAACCCAAGGAATGTACCCCTTCACTGATATCATTCCCTCAGTCGTCCCATTCGTTTATCGGGGTCTCTCTGGCACATGTAACCAGGAATCTCTTAGCTAGGAACTCAAGAGAACTTGCTGCTAGGAAAACTATCAGAAAACCAACAACAAACAATTAATGATTTAGTGTAACTCACACTGGAGTTCACTCTTCAGGCTTGACAACCTGACTCTTCAATTTCCAACTCCAAATACTCTCCAATACACTCCAACTTTCTCTATAATTCTCCCTCCATGGGTGCACCAACTTCAAGCTTTGTTTCTTCCTCTCTACTTGCTCCTCATGCACCCAAAACTCAATTGGTAAAACTACTCTCCCAACCCATACAAATTTCCTCTCTTTTCCTTGCCTTTCTTGACTCACACTCTTCCCCAAGTTGACTGTACTCAACCCCCATGTGCCCAATAACTTTGGGATGTGACCATTTACACCCACCCTCTTACATGCATTCAATGATTGGCTTTGGGAACACTCAATCAGAAATTTGGAAGGTTCATATACAAATAACAATTTTAGGAAAAAGGGTTGGATTAATATACATGGGTAATTCCCCCTTGGACCCCTCTTGGAATTTATCCTAGACACTCCCCTCTCTTGTGGATTAATTTTTCCCCCATCTCTTGTCCATGTCCCCTTAGCAGATGACATCACATTTTGTTATTAAAACATAGAAAAACAACTCACATATTACATTGCTTTGGTTGTAGCCACACATTATATCTACATAAGCATTAATTAAACTAGGGATTATAGTGGGGATGGTACACGATGTAATAAGCATTTATGAAACCTTATTTGGTAAAAAAAATGAATGTTAGAAAGAACTATTTGCCAAACATAATAAATGATGAAAAGACACACTTTCATAATGAATTCTTATTCGTAAATGAAGCTTCTTAGTATGTAACTAACTCATAGTTGGTGAAACATGTGCTACCAATTACAACTAACTCTTAGCTTAGTGTCCAAGCTTGTATATTATGCTCACCATGCTGGAGTTCAAATTGTTTTGAAGATGTTTCATAAAATTCAAATAATTGCACAAGATTGCAACAAGATTCACCCCACCAGGGGCTTTGAGAAAATCAAATTTGTTCAAATTTGGGAAAAGATGGAGAAAATTGGGGTCTCATGTAAGTTTAAGGAACTATATTGTCATAAGAGACAAGAAGAGGAATCTAAGGAAATTATGTTTGCGTAGTGCCCTCTTTTGCCTTAATTTTATTTGACTGATATGACGTTATTGTTTGAGGGAATTTTGGTTAAAATAATTACCCGGTTCGTTGACAGATACATTTATAGATGATGTTATATATACCTTTGATCTAATTTGATGTGATTATTGCTTGATGTGGACATATATTTGTAATGGTTTATGATTTGATATTCTTGTGTTGCTATGGAATATTGAAAATGAACATATGCTATATGATACTACTGATGGTTTGTCAAGTGTGACGAGAAGAACCATAGATTCATATGGACTCTGGATTGAGTCAATATTTGTCGACTTAAGATGGGGTCAGGTCATGTATTATTACATGTATATGACACTACTTATTGTTTATTCATGGTCATTGGATAGTGACATTTGATATGTTGACTCCAGATGTGTATAGAGACAAGGAAACATTTTCCATATAAGATTACACATGGGAAAAGGGTTGTATGATGAGATGTGACATGAGTATTATCAAGGAGAGGAGGTCTAGGTTGCATATTCTTTCCTACTAGCCTACCTGTTATGTAATGGGTTGAAAAACATATGTTTTAATGCTTTTCTTAGGGGTTTCACATTGCCATAAGTTTTCACATTACATCTTTTTTTAATATAATATTTTCCAAATTCGATTTACAAAAAAAAAACATCAAGGGAGGATCTTCTACAACCTTATGTAACCAAGTATGTCCGTCTGAAATTTGCATAGGTATTTGCATTTCTTTGGAAAATTGGGAATTGGTATTTGGGGTTTGAGTCTCTGAAATTTTCTATGAGAATTATCACTTGCTTTAAGAATTGAATTCACGGTTCTTCAACCATTTTAGGGACAGATGTATAATTTTAGGTCTCTTTTTTATTTTCAAATGTGGTTCAAGAGAACTAAGAATAAAGTCGGGGCCATCTTGGAGCAGGAGAGGGTTAGGTCTTTAGAAATTTTAGCAAGTTTCAGGGTTCAACAACGAGCATAATGGTAATAAAAGGGGGATGGAGCGAGACTCCCTCCTACAAGAAAGTGGTGGTGGATAGAGGGAAAGTCCCACGTAGAGTAGGTTTTAATGCCCCACTGACAGGGACTTCAGGGTTGGTGTCATAAAAACAGAACGAGGATAAACAAGAAAAAAGATAAAAAGAAAAAAAAAACAGGAGAGGAGAACAAAGAATCCTGTGGCAAGGAGACCAAGCCCTCACACCCAACTAAGGGGGAGGGAACAATCCATGCAAATCAAAAACGACAATAATCCCAAGAGTGGTTCTAGAATACCTGTAGACTCAAGAATATAGAGAGTAGATGAAGGTGCATGCCATGATCTGCAATTTTATGGAATTATGTCCCACCGAAAAATTCTTGCGTAGCTGGATCAAACATCAATGGAAACCAAGCGGGGAGGTGGATCTACACCTAAGATAAAAAGGATTTTTTACAATAGTATTCATGTGTAATGATCCCAAGCCATTATGCAAGGATCATCACTGTTTTGGTGTCTTTTTAAAACTTTTCCTGAGTGAGGTATTTCGTCAAACAGTTTGCTAGTCTATTTGTTAGATGTGTTTACTTGCTGAATGGCCTCTTGATTTCGGCCTTAGGGTTTACTAATGTGTTTATATGTGTGTATGCAACAAATAACAAGAAGAGAAAACCATGGAACATACCTCATCCATATGCAATATGATAGACAAGCCAAAACATCTCAAACTGCTTTATTCATAAAATAGAGAACCCTGCTACAATGAAGATGTTGATCTGGAATGCTCAACAGATGGCCAAGAAGTTAGACAATAGAGCTGCTACAAAATGCTCCCGACAATACAAAATAAGCCTCCAAAGGCTGGATAAGAGATGAAGACCAATGCCAAGTGCCAAACCCCTCAAGCTGGAAGATGCCACACCCTGCTGCAGTGTTGAAGCTCCTCAAAATTTCGGCCCTGCTGTCAAATATGTCTAATCACCCCCAGAAAGATGCCAACTGATATATCGGCCAACTGTGAGGACAACCCAGGTGTCCAAATATCCAAATCCACTCTCAAACCCTGTAGATTTGAAACTCCTCCACTGAATGGTGCACCCCACTGGATGACTGAATCCCTAGATAATTCATCCCTGCTGAAGGAGGCCTCCAAATGCTCTGAAACTCTCTAGAAATATAGATCGGGACACTGCAATTCACTAGGTGAAGTCTCAGGGTCAGATCTGAAGTGTAACTCCTCCAAACCGACTAGATCTGAATCTCAGAAATGCCCTCCTTCTCTTCATTCGTCCCAATGCTCTAGCAAATCATTTTTACCATAAAACTATCTCAGGAAGCACTAGGAATGATGGTGAAGACCCTGCAAGAAGAACCCAAGTGATGGAATCTCCAAAAACCCTGCCAATCTCCTACAACGAATCTCTCTCCAAGGATGGTGCGCCCCTCTTGCTGGAAACCCTCAACTGGTGCACCCTCTCTCTCTACACATGAAACTGATGTAGAATCCCCCTGCAACTGAGTAGATATGGAACTAGAATGGTGTGGGGGAGTATTGCATCTCTGAGACCAAGCTTGGGACAAGCTAGGTGGAATCTTTCACCACTGAATCATCCTCTAGGGTTTGTTAAGTCAAAACCCTCAAAACCCCCAAGAGATGGGCTCACTAGCTAAAGCCAGATATCAAAATAAGATCATACATGAATGAATGAGAAGAGGCCCTTGCCTTTCCTTTATACTTTTGAATCACCTTGTCCCTCCAAAGTGACTTTCATTTTATTAATATTTAATTAATTAATTAAATCACTTTAATTAATTAATTAACCTTTTTACCTCTGAAAATCTCCTTATCTCTCCTTGTGGCTTCCCTCGCCACTGAAAGTCACTTCTAGCCATCCCATCCTATAGTGTTTCTTTTCCCGATTCTAATGAGCTATTACACTGAGAGGTTCCTCCAAGTAATGTGCCCAAAATGACCTCTTTAGTGATTTCAATTAACTTATAGCTCAAAATAGTCAAAATCATGGAAATCGTCGGAATGCAACAAAACCAAAGCCAACCTGTGCAGAATGGTTCATATTGATGGAATATGATTATCAATGCAAGCTGGACCCCACAATGCCTCTCAAATACCCATGTACTCGCTATAACATCCATCTGGCTACTCTGGTCATCATAAATCTCTGCACTATGACGATGTCCCAAAGTGGGGACATTACATCATGAATCTAGAAGATAGAGACAAGGTGTTCGAAGGAGGACCTTATTTCCATGCCTCATCTGGACTGTATATGAGACCCTCGAAGGAAAAAATATCCCCGAAAAAAGAGACCTTTAAATGCGTGATAGTTTGGCTCAGGCTCTACTCCCTACTGCTAGACTACTGGCTAATGCCCATCTTTGAATCAATAGGAAACAAACTAGTAAAATTTGTCAAGGCATCATATGCAATCTTAAATGGAAAGTACACCTCATTTGAAAGAATTTTTATAGAGATGGATGTGTCGGGGGCACTACCAGAAGCAATATGTCTAGAATTCAGGGATGAGGAATGGATCCAAAGTATAGATTACAAACATATCTCGTTTAGATGCAGAATATGTCATGAACACGGGAACCTACTCAGGGAATGTTCGTTAAACAAAAAGATGGAACAAGAAAAAACAAAACAAAACTAGGATGAGGAAGGTTTTGTTCGGCTAAATTATAAAGGCAAAGGAATTAGAAGACAAAGAAAACCTCCCACAAATGGTAACCAGGAATAAAAAAATAGCTTCGAAGGTCTTGGGAACCAAACCCAGGATGGATATACGGGACAAAAAAGGCAATGGGAAAGGGATCCCTAAGATAAGGAGACAAATGAAACAATGGAGAATCAAAATCCTCAGGAAACCTTCGGTAACACCAAAGTTTCAATTCAAGAAGGAAACAGAGACACAAACACCCCAATGCAAGAGGGGGATGGAGACTCTGAAATGACACTGAGCGAGGTTGGAATCGAGGATCTAGATCTTAGAGACATTGTAGAAAAGGAAGGGATAGACTTCTTGAATATTTTGTAGCAATGGAAAAAACAAGGTATGGACAACATACCTTAAGAACAATTGGATCTCATTCAGTATTTCTTCCTAATGAAGGAGGAAGAAAAAACAAGTGGAATCAAATGCATGCATGGATAAATAGGAACCTTGGGTATCAATGCAAGAGACAGTCAACAACAACACTCACCAAAGAAAGCAAAAAGGAAGAAGGGGAGAAAATCTAACAACGTGGTCCTGCAGGAACTAGGAGCGCTTCTGATAAACTCTGGTAAGATCAAAAAGTTTTTCCCTACCTCCCTCCAAAATGTTTTAAAATTAAGGTTATCACTTGGAATATAAGAGGCCTGAGCAACCCCAAGAAACAAAGAATCCTAAAAAATAAACTAAAAATGGAAAAACCAGATACATGTTTTATTCAGGAAAGCAAATGTACAACATAGAAGATGGAACAAATAAGTAAGAAAAATTGGAATATCTACAATGTTTTGGATATTGATAGTCAAAATGTTGTTGGAGGCATCCTCACCCTTTCGAACCCACAAAAGGTGGACCTGATCTTGGAAGAAGCAACGAGTCATTATTTATCAGTAATTATGCAAGTAATAAGGAATCTAGATAAGGTCATGTGCACTAATGTTTATGGCCCTCAACTACTGGAAGATTAAAAAAAAATGATCATAGACCTAGAAAACCTAAGGGAACGAAATAGGAACCCTCATTGGATTTTAGCTGGCGATTTCAATATAATAGCCACCTTGGCTGAGAAGAAAGGTGGTATTCGAAGACTGGACAGAGATGCAGAGGTCTTCTCAACCTTCATTGAAAAAACAAAGCTAGTTGATATCAGAACTAGTAATGGGTAGTTTACCTGGAACAACAAAAGAACTCTACACCACCAAATAGCCTCGAGATTAGACAGATTCTTAATCTTGGAATCAATAATCATGCAACATTTAATTATGTAAGGTAGCATTCTTCCATGGGGGGGCTCATACCATTGGCCATTTCTTTTGGAGGCAAACTTTCAGGTAACCCCAAAAAATAGGTCGTTCTGGTTTGAGAGTTTTTGGATTGAGCACCCAACCTTCAAGGAGAACATCAATCTTTGGTGAAGAGAGAAAATCCAAGAACAAGGGACAAAACTGTTTAGACTTCAAATAATACTAAAACACATAAAGGAAAAATTAAAGCAGTGGAATAAAGAAGTCTTCGGGAATATTGACCAGGCTAAAAAAGTTCTAGAAGAAAAATGGCTTGGCTTCAGGAACAATGTATCCAAGAAGGCTACAATGAGGAGAGGAAAAAAGAGGAGAACCAATTGATTCAAGATTGGGAGGCAATATGTAAACAAGAGGAGATCCTATGGAGACAAAAATCCAGAATGCAGTGGTTAAAGGAAGGGGAGAAAAATACAAATTTCTTCCATAGGTCGATTTTAGCGAGACAAACTCATAATAAAATCTTGAAGATCCGTGACCAGGAAGGGATAGAGAGATACTCCCACCGGGACATTGAAAGTTCTCTAGTTAACCATTTTCAGGACATAGCTAGAGAACCCAACCTGGACCAGACTGAATCAATCCATAGAATCTTAAGGCATATCCCCAGATTGGTAACAGAGGAGCATAACATAAATCTAAGAAAACCTATTTCTCTAGAAGAAATCGACCAAGTGATCCAAGAAATGCCAAAAAGAAAGTCCACAGGCCCAGATGGTTTCACTGTGGACTTCTTCAAATCTTGTTGGGATGTGGTTAAATATGATATATATGACATAGTGGAAGATTCAAGACACTCGGCCTCAATCCTGAAAGCTCTGAACTCCACTTTGATCACCTTGATTCCCAAAGAAAATGGGGCTAGGACTTTGGAAAGGTTTAGACCGATAGACCTTTGCAATGTAGTGTACAAGATAATTTCTAAAGTTATAACTAATAGACTGAAACCCCTACTCCCCATTCCAATCTCAAAGGAACAGTTAGGATTTCTGGAGGGAAGACAAATTCTAGATAACATCATTCAAGACCACGAAATAATTCATACTATGAAAAGTAGGAAAAAAGAGGGCATGATAATTCAACTGGATTTTTCCAAAGCATATGACAAAATAAGCTAGCACTATATGGAAAAAACAATGGAAGCCTTTGGATTTGAAAAGCACTGGATAAAATGGGTAATGACCCTAGTTTCTACGACTAGTTTTTCATTATTGGTTAACGAAGCTCCAGCAAAACCTTTCTACCCTTCCAGGGGCCTCAGATAAGGGGATCCTTTGTCCCCCTTCCTGTTTATTCTTATGATGGAAGGGTTAAGCAGAACCATAAAAGTTGCAATGGAAGAAGGAACTATAAAAGGTCTTTGACTGTATGAAGAGTGCCCAACAACAACACATCAACAATTTATGGATGACACAATGCTTCACAGAAATCCCACTTCCAAGGAAGCAACAACTTACAAGAAAATATTAGTTGATTTCAGAGAGGCCTCGAGGACAAAAATAAACCACTCAAAATCTATGATCTACTTCTTCAACACAAATATTGGTGTTCAAAGGAACCTCTCCAACATATTGGGATTTGAGAGGAAAACCCTTCCCATGAGATATTTGGGTGTGCCCCTTACGGACAAGGAAAGTAAGAATACAACTTGGGAAGGGATCATCGCCAAGCTGTAAGAGAGGGTCAAAATATGGACCTACATATCACTTAATTTAGTTGGTCAATTAATCCTAACAAAGGCAATCTTACAAGCGATCCCAACATACTTAATGTCGGTATTTCCCACCCCAAAAGGCATTTTACAAAAAATCATAACAATCCAAAGAAACTTCTTATGGAGAGGAGCAAAGGATAAGAGGAAATGGGCTCTAGTGGCCTGGGAGAAACTATGTTGGCCAAAGAACAAAGGGGGTCTTGGTTTAAAATACCCACAAGTAACAAATGATGCTTACAAAGAAAAACTTTGGTGGATATGGGTTAAATACAGCTCTATGTCATGGGCTAACCTTTGGAAATAAAAATATGCCCTGGGTATTAACCCTTAAAATATAATCAGGTTCGCAGGTACAAGAGAAGTATCAGCCATATGGATCTTATCCTGGAGGAATAAAAAGTGTATCCAAGATCATAGTTTTTGGGAAATTAGGAATGGTCAAACAACTAAATTTTGGGAGGATGCTTGGCAGCAAGAACCCAGGTTGGAAAACCAAGACAGAGAAAGTATGAAACAAGAGTTGCTAAGGCAAGGTAAAATAAGAGTTTTTCAGTACTAGAAACAAAGGGAGGAGATAGAGAAATGGAGAATACGGGACAATTTCCAAACTCAAGATAGAACTTGAGATGCTCAACTAGTTAAAGAGATAGAGGAGGAAGTGGGAAAAAGGAAAATTTGGATCTTTGATGAGGAGGACCAACTGCGATGGGGAAGAAAATATGGGGGAAAATTCACTCTGAACAAAGCCCGACACTATATAGCAGGCCAAGCCCAGAGAAACACAGAACCTCATTGGGATTGGCTATGGAATTACCCTAAATGGACAAAGATAAAAAAAATTAGATGGTTGATTCTACATAAGAAAATCTTAACCTGGGAGAACCTAGCTAAAAGAGGCTTTTATGGACCCCCATGGTGCCACCTTTGCGAAGTCCAGGAAGAAACAATAGACCATCTATTGGATGAGTGCACCTATGCAACCGAGATCTGGCACTGGGTAGCAATGGTGTATCGCCAAACAAATAGGGTAAAGGGGGATGTTAGAGCTACTCTAAGGAATTGGAAGGAACACTACAACGAAAATGAAGTGGGTAACTTATTTTGGGGGCTAAAGCCGAGGATGGTCATCTGGGCAATTTGGAAGGAAATAAATAGGATAATCTTTAGGAATGAAAGTCCCTCGTTCTCTAAGGTCGAGGATTCTATCAAATCATAAATAAGGGAGACAATGTAGAGCAACAACTTCACGTGTCCAAAAAACCCAATATCTCCCCAAGACCTTATAATTCTGCATTGGTTATAATTTAAAGATTGGAGCCTCAACTTACATGCCCCTCGCGCCCCGCATATTCACAGTGAAGTCAAGTCCTGGACCCCACCTCAAACAGGGTTCCTGAAACTGAATTTCGATGGTGCATCCAAAGGCAATCTGAGAAAGGCAGGAGCGGGTAGAGCGATCATAGACAGTGGGGGGATAATCATTCGCCTATATGCAACTAGCATAGGCAACACTACAAACAATGCAGTGGAGTTTGGAGCTTTGGAATAGGGTCTAGAAATTCTGATTAGAGAAGGCCATGCAAATGTCATAGTTGAGGGAGACTTGGATCTGGTAATCAACATAGCAAAAAGACTTCAATGTGGAACCAGTATTGGTAAGGTGATAAGACATTGGCATCTAGCACAAACCCTTCAAATAATTATGAAGCACTTGCAAACCATGTTCACTATAGAATTCATATGGATAAGAAGGTCGGAAAATGCATTGGAGGACATGTTAGCAAATGAGGGAGTGATCTGGGTGGAAAATATGTTGAACGAGACATGGACCAGAATTCCTAGGGGATAACTCAGATCTGACTGCGAACACCTGGCAGAACTAGATCATAGTGGAAGCTTCCGGAACGACAGTCACATAAAGGCTTTCATGGGGAATTCTGACCTGGCATGGGACCCATGCAAAATATTAGTATCATAACACTTGGCCCTCAGCTCTCATGCAAAGATTAGACATGAAGGAGAAGGTAAGTTAGGTGGATGTACAATCCAACAAAAAGGTTATAGATGACAGATCATGAGATAGTTCAAGTCATATTCATGGAAATCATGAAAAGAAAAGGAGAGTAGAGATGGAGGGTAACCCAGATTGGATCTCGGACCCTAGGACAAGGTACATACCCAAAAGGACTGGATGCAGAGATGGCAGGAAAGGATATGACGGGTTGAGATCCAAAGGGCACATAGTGGAACGAAGTGCCCCGCTAGGATATCAGTGTGTTCGTATTAACCACCTAATAGAAGGATTATTAGGAGGCACTGGTATCCAGGAGAGAAGTCATTATAACCTGAATAATCGTAGGCATGTCCACACCTTACAGGGTTTATCCTCTTACGATAGTTATAGATCCAAGATCTTCTCTGTTAAGGGGAGACATAGAGGGTGGATCCAAGAGGGAGTTAGAATTCAAGAGGCAGGTAAGAACAGGGCTATGGCGCGAATGAAATACACCACGAGGAAGGGCATACCCCTTGGGGAGGTCAAACCAGAATGCTCGAGGAAAGCGACGAGGATAGAGAGTGTTGCAAGGGATGCAACGTGAATGTACCAAACTACAATCCCTTAGAAAGGGAAAAAAGTGGTGGAAAGTTGGGAGGAGGAGATTAAGGTGGACCGTGGTAGTAAGGAGATGGATAAGATAGCCAAGGAGGTAGACCAAATTCGAGACACAGGGACCACTCGCATCAAGGAGACACTCTATCACAAAATTTTGGAGATGGCATGGGTCACTAAGATGCTAATAGGTAAGGTTAAGGCTGACCGAGATGAGACTCGCATGGAGAACCATCGGGAGATGAAGTCGATGTTGGAGGACATCTAATGCCAAGTTAGCGGGTTGGAGACCATTGTTAATCTGTTGGTGGAAATAGAGAAAAATCAGCAAAGTAAACATGAGAAGCTAGTTTCCCAGTTCCACTTGTACCTGAGGTATGTCCATCATCTGGACATAATATTGGCTGACAGCCATGGCACGCTAGCTCAGATCCGAAGGACAAGGACTGTCTCCTCGAAGGAAGACAATAAATTTCAAGCATGTGGAGTGATAGACCATTCCCGGGTTCTCTAGCTTAGTTGTATTTCCTATTAAAAATATATATCTCCCAAGTGCAGGCAACTATGGCCAGGAAGTAGTAGGATAAATGGCCATTTTTTTGTTGGGTAAGTAAGTATTAGAATTGTGTTAAGTTTAATATTCTTTTAATCAGTGGTAAAAACATTGAATGGGAAGGGTTGGTCTAGTTTTCTATTTGGCAAACCAGTACCCCCACCTTTTGGGTCTAGTTTTTGGAAAAAAAAGTAAGGTGTTTGGTTGGTCTGGTTTCCTCTTGGTAGACCAATGACACCATTTTTGTATGATACTTACAGAAGTAATATAGTTTCCTACACTATCACTTGAGTGGCTAAGCGACGGGAAGATGAGGCGAGAAGAGCCATCGCGGCTAGGGCCCAAACCCTAGCCGCCTCGCTCTGGTTTCCGAGTGCAGGGACGCGAGCAGCAGCCGAGCACCCAGGATCACCCAACGACTCGCCTGTGTACGCGCTTCGGCAGCCTGGACTGGCAACGGATTGGTGTTTCAGCCCGAGCATAGCACGCGATTTTTGCAGGGACGCGTTGAATAGGGTTACAGGTCCGCGGCAAAGAGTTTTAGTGGGGCATGCAAGTGCAAGGGCGCGACCTCTGAAATTTTGTTGCTTGCTGGTGGCCGCTGCCTTCTACGATGGCCCCAGGTTCGATCGCCGAGATGGAAATAGATCCATTGGAAGCTTTCAAAACGTTAGTCCGTACGGCAGGACCTAAACCCAAGCCTAATCTCAAGTCTAAGTTTGTTAAGAAGACGGA
>JASDQU010227238.1:14138-31486 GCA_032191745.1 Picea mariana | reverse complement strand
AGTTTTGTTAATTGTTCCTGTTGGCTGAGACTCAATTCAGAGTTGATGTATAGACATCTACCTGGGCTAAGTTCTACTGGAATGGTATGTGGCCCTGAGTGTTCAGAAACGGTGAAAACCATGGATGGTGAAAATGAAGAAAATAACTCACTTCGTTCTTGAAATTCTTCTCTGAAAATTTGATCATATTGAAGATAGGTTTGTGGGAACTCAACATTTTTTGTCACAGAAAGGAATTGATTTAAAATGTCATCCTCTATAGGTTCCTGCAGTGCGTGGAAATCATCAACATAGAATAAATATTCTTCATCATCATTCTCAGAATAGGGACACTTCAACCACCATAGTTCTTCTGTAACTGGCCGGGCAGGTGGAAACAGAGTAAGTTTCTGTGAAGGAATACCATTTGAGATAAACATATCCCCACCACGACATCCTATGAAAGCGTTGGTTGTGGCCAACCAAGGTCTCCCTAAAATGATTGGATGGCCTTTTGTGGGGTCCTTTGAATGAATAATCATGAAGTCAACAGGATATTCCCATGAAGCTAAGGTCACAAGGATGTCATCAAGAACTCCAGCAGGTTTTATAGTGGTTCTATCAGCAAGTTCAAGGACTGTAGGAGTAGGGCGGATGAATTGATTTAATTGTGACAGTTCCACTGTGTTGATGGTCATTATATTAATGGATGCACCTAGATCGACTAAAGTATTACCAATAGAAACATTATTGATAGTCACTGAAACTATTGGGTTCCCTGGGTTGGCATAGTTTACAATTTTAGGTGTTTCAGAAATATAATTTGATAACTATCCTACTAGGTGTATTGTGGGTGGATCTTTCTGTTTCCGACCTGGTTTCTTAATGCAGAGTTCTTTGATGGTTTTGGCATAGATGGGAACATCTTTGATTGCTTGTAACAATGGAATCTTGACACAGACATTTCTTAGTTCATTCATGATGTCAAACTGAGATTGGACAATCGGTTTTTTAATGAGCAACCTTTCACGAAAAGGAGGCGTTTGGGGAACCTGAGTTTGTGTGTTATGATGTGATTCAGATTCTTTATGTTTTGGAATGATAACATCTTTCAGGGGTACCCCATTTGATACATCATCCATAGACTCATCTTCATGTTCTTGGATAATTACTCTTGGTGATGTTTTTGTTATGGGATGAATTTTGTTTAAAATTTTTCGAGATCTCAGTTGTACTTCTTGTATAGAAATAGGGTTTATGTTGTAAGCTGGATAATTCTAGAAATCAGCATCATGGAGTGGTAGAGGTGGTCTGTGGTTAGGATTTGGAATGGGTTGAGTGGGCAAAATGGTAGGACGTGGTGGATTCTGAGGCTACTAAGGGGTTTGTTGAATGGGTGGTAACGAAGGTGGAATAAAACCAGGCAATAATTGTTGCATATTTGGAGGATACTACATGCATGGATTCTGGGGAATTGGTACTACATGTTGCTGTTGGTTATTCCCAAAATTTGGATCTCTCCATCCCTGGTACCAAGGTTGAGTAGGGACATTTTGCGGAGGCCAATTTGGCCAATTCCATGGATGTTGTTGTTGAGAGAAGGGTGTATAATAGCTTGAAGATTGTGGGGATTGTTCTTGATATGCATTTGCATTTGGATTTCTAGGTTGCCAAGGTCTCTTAGGTGCAGATGGAGTCCCTGGAGCTTCCCCTCCCTTGAATATTGCTTGCAATCCAGGTAAGGATGGGAAATCTTTTGTTTTATGATTTTCAGTACATATTGCACATAGAGGAACATTGTCCAAAGGACATTCTCATAAAGGATGCATTTTTCTGCATTTTGGGCAAAATATGCTTAGGATAGTGTTTTCCTCTTCCTCCTTTCTCTTAATCTTCAAAGTGTCTAATTGAGAGCCAATTGTTCCTAAAATGTCTGTTTTAAAATTTTCCAAAAGGTTTCCCAATTCGACTCTAGTAACTCCACCAGATGTGGATGCTTTGGTATTTTTATTGACCGGTTCTCTCACACTTTTTGCAATTTTCCCTTTACTTCTTGAGTAAGTTATACAAAGTTCACTAATTGCTTCAAAGTTTTTTTGATAAATGTCTCTTGAAGCCATTAAATTGAGAGTATCAATATATTCCTCTAAAACCCCTTTTAAGAAAAGAGTCTTGATTGCTTCATCCTGAAGATCATTATATTTAGATTTTTGAAGGGTATAGGTAAATCTTTCTAAAAACTCCTCAAGGCTTTCTTCATCTTGTTGTTGCATTTTGAAGATGTCATTTCGAGAATCCTTGGATCTGCAATAGTCCTCGTACTTCTTTAAAAATTTGGCCTTCATATCTTCCGAAGATCTAATGCTGTATTCTCCTAAAATCATGAACCAACGTAATGCAGAATCTTTCAGGGTGGCAGGAAATAATTTCAGTTTATGTGCATCCTGGAGATAGTTATAACTCATGCACAGGATGTCGAACTCAAAAAGAAAGACATCTAGGTCTTCACTATTTCTCCCATGAAAGGTTGGTAGTGCTGAAAGTGGAATATTTTTCATATTGACATCCTGGACTAGATCCAAAATAGGAAACCCAAAGGTGGTTTCTGGTGTTAAATCATTCTCTGCTTGTTCTTCTCCTTCATTTTCAATATGAAGTTCCCCATGTAAGTCTCTCCCTCTTTCTCCCATGTTAAAAGGATTACCAAGAATTGTATATGCAATCCGATCTTTCTTTGGTGAGGGTGTGAAATCCCACCTTTCTGGATTCTTTTTGACAGAATTGTTATCTCCTATTGGTCCTTTTGAGGATCCTATGGCCTTTGATTCCACAGTTGCAGTTGTTATCTATGAAACTACAGAGTTAGGGTTCCCGAGAAGAGATTGTATTTTCTCTGGATCAACTGTGTTATCCAGGGCTCGATCACCAGGATTTTGAATTTGTTGATGTATGGTGTTTCCTGGTTCTAGGTTTTGTTCTATGGTTTCCTCAGCCAGAATTCGAGTCTCAGTTTCTATCACTTTTTGGGTGGAGGTTTCTCCTTTTTTTTGTTTTGTATTTCCCCTAAATCTACCTCTATGATCTCTATTTCTCATGAAGTCATACTAAATGAAAGAAAAAGAAACTAAGATTGAGTTTCAGAGTGCCTGTGATAACTGATATGTCGGTTCTCACCCCTTTGTTTCCACAGCTCCTCTTACCATCAACCTACTAACATACCACACCAAACTAAGTGCATTCTAAAACTAATAAAGACAATTATCTAACTTACCTTTTAAACAGTTCCCCGACAACGGTGCCAAAAATGTCAGGCTGCTATATTAAAGATTTTAATGACCTGAAAACATTGAATTGTCAAACCACGGTAAGTGAACTTAGAGCTGCTACACTGTATGTGCGGGTAAGATTCTAATTTCTATCTAAAGACTATTCTTAGAAGAAAACACAAACTCACTCTTAGAAACTGAATCCTAATGGTTACCTCGAAACTTATCATTTTCTATTTAATTCATCAAAAGAGAACAGTTATGTGCTTAAGTGCAGGTACTTCTATTTCTATTCTAATGTGATTTCACAAAACTATCTACCACTATCTTTAAACATCTAGTCATCATTGTTTCTATCTAAGACATGACAGAAAGATTATTTCCTAAAATCCTATTAATCTAAACATAAAAAACAAGTCTAAATCTATTCACACGAAAATAAAGAAATATCCTATTTACCCTACTCGTACTGGAAGCTTCCTCTAATTCAATTGCAACCTAACTATCCTAACATAACATAGTAACCTAACTATCCTAACCAAGGCAAAGTAAATTCAAACTCGCATTCTTTTTAATTTACGTTCAGATTGAAAACTAGAAACAAAGCAAACCTAGTTTATGCTTTAAATTCTACAGGAATCAACCATGCTTTCAACACTCATCAATGTAGAAGATATTAATATGCTAGAAACGATACAGTTGAAGAATAATTAAGCAAGAATCTGAACAAGTTAATTCCCAAACTCAAATAAGCTAACATACATGCAAATCCTAAGATACTTAAATAAACTAAATCTAATACAGAGAAAAGCAACGACTTGAACCTGTTGGCAGGCCCAACCAAGAGGTGCAATCGCTAAAAGGAAAGCCAAAACTACTCAGATCATCCTATGCAAACACTGTTCATGCTTCACTCTCCATTTACTCAGAAAAATAACTCAAATCATATAACAACGAAGTAACATAACACATAAGCAGATTGTATTAGTAGAAATGTAGATCATAGCATAACATAACCAACGTTTCTTAGGAGCAATCCTCTGTTTTTATAGATCCTCCTCAAAAATAGTTTAAAACAAAAATACATTAATTCAAACGGATCCCCGATCCGAAAATAACTCAAAATCAGTTTAAAACGGTCTTCACATCTTCATGACACGCAGTCTCAAGAAGTGTGAGTCATAAAGTATTAACAACTCAGTTCTATAATCTCACCTTGAATCAGCATATGAGTGATGACTCAATCTATCATGTAAATTGCATTGTCTACCACTATGGCCATATCGCGCGGATCTTTATCATCTTCATTGGTATATCCACTGGGTGCGAGCTGGTACCTGGTACTGGTAAGTTCCGTTTCAAAAGGAATAGTACCTAACTCATGCCACATTAGTATCAATATTAATTTAAAGTGTCAAAATACATAAAAATAACTTGAAACGTAAGAATACCTTGAGTAGCCCCATTTAGTGGTAAAGAGATGTCAAGTGTGTCATAACAAGGCCAGAAGGGAGTGGTACTAGGTATGGAAATGGAGGTCTTTTTGATATGATGTAGGCAAAAACATAGTCAAAACTGGAGACTAACACCTCCGTTGTCTGAGAGTAAATATAAATATCATTAATGAATACTTGGGCGAACTTGTCCAAGTACTCGCGGAACACCCCGTTCATCAAACTCATAAATACCCCTAGGGCGTTTGTTAGTCCAAATGGTAAAATAGTAAAATTGTAATGTCAAAACCTCATCTTCAAGGTGGTCTTCGAGACGTCATCTTCTTTAATTGGTAACTGGTGATACCCTGATCACAAATCGATCTTTGAGAACATCATCGCGCCCTTCATTTGATCGAATAGATCATCAATTCTCGGCAACGGATACTGATTCTTGATCGTGGCCTTGTTCAATTGATGGTATTCAATGGAGAGCCTCCATGACCCATCCTTCTTTCGTATGAAAACAATAGGTGCACCCCACATTGACACGCTTGGACGTATCAGTCCCAGGTCCAGCAACTCCTTCAGTTTCATTTTCAACTCTTGTAACTCCGGGGTCGACATCCAATAAGACGTTATTTCTATCGATTCAGTCCTCAATTTTAGTTCTATGGTAAACTCTAATTCCCTCTCTGGTGGTATCGTGGGTAACTCCTCCAGAAGCACGTCTACAACCTCTCTCACCACTGGAAGGTGTTCTAAACCTTCTTCTAATCCCTTCTCATTTAACGCAAGGATCGCATAAATCTTGCACCCCTTGCGCATGATCTTCCGTAGCTATAAGGAAGAGATGAACCTCAGGGAAACTCCTTGGTTCTAGCCTACAATCACACATCTCTATCCCTCGTCATTGACCAAGCTCAACCATTTTGTCTTATAGTTGAGTATCACCTCATGCAATTCCAACCAGTCCATACCAATCACAACATCATAAGATCCTAGGATTGTGATGTATAGGTTGGCCCTTGTGACAAACTCTCCCAGGTTAAGGACATAGCCCATAACCTTTCCTCCAACCATTTTTTTGGCTCTCGATGCCATCTCTACGAAGCTAAACTCATTCTGTTTGACTTCCTTTACCTTAATTCTTTTTAGCATTGCACCATAAATGAAACTCTTGGTAGCACTGAGATCTATCAAAATACTAAGGGTCTGGTCAGCGACGGTACCTGTCGTCTCGAGTACAGTGGACTGATGCTCTGCCTGGCATTTGTTCACCATTGCATGAATCTGATGGGCCTTGCCCATATCTCCAACGATAGTGGGTCCGGATGATCCAGATGTTCTAGTCCTCTCCACCGGGCAGTCGCACTGGTAGTGTGGTTCCCTACACATCCAACACCCCTTCTTCGTCCCAGTAGTCCTGGTACCCGAAGTAGAAGATGACAACCCACCAGCCTGGAATCCTGGTCTATTCTACTGAATAGGCCTAAACTATTATTGTTGTGATTGATGTTGTTGTTGATGCTATGGTCTTCGATAAGGTGTCCACTATTGAGGCATCGGTCACTGAGGTGTAGTGAAAGTGGATCCCCTCTGGAAGCCATGATATCTCGATGTAAGTCTGGCTAGTTTTTTATGTTGCTGTGCTCTAGATGACACCTTCCCTACTGGTCTTGCTGGAGTCCTAGTCTAACACCTACTGATAAGCTCTTCCTCTACTATGAGGGCCTTCTGGATGACATCATGCAAGGTTTGAGGAATCAAAATACTAACCTTTTCACGTATGCTGCCATTAAGGCCGAACACAAACCTGTTGACCGTGTGGAGCATACCGTAGCAACTCCATAAAACGGGCCTCGTACTCGGGAATCATACAACCACCCTATCGTAAGGAGTTGAACTCATTGGGATGATGCTCAATGAATTCCTATGGAATGTACCTCTCTCGGAACGGTTTCTCGAATAGTTCCCATGACACATCTTTGACGTCCACATTCAACTGTGGTAGGAGTGTCTTCCACCATAGAAGAGTGCTCCCCTTCAGTTGGAATACCATTATGCGGACCTTCATGTTGGAGGTATAATCATGAAGTGTGAAGCACATCTCCATGCTCTCCAACCATGCCTTAGTGGCTGTGTCATTTGGGGCACCAAAGAACTCAAGAAATTTGACCTTCTTGAGTTCTCGGTGAATGCTACCAGTAATGACTGGAGCGCGCAGTGGAACATTAGCGGGTCTTGGCACCCTAGCCTCATATCTGTCCAAACAACTGATCAGAGCGTTGGACATGTGCTAAAAAGATCTCATCATTCTGACAAAATTACCAACTGTTATCTTCTCCTGTCCAAGAATCTGCTCGTCTCACTGGGGGTTAGACCCCTCAGGCATGGATGCTACTGGAGACATCGCGCCTCCTCCCCTAGAACCCCATCGTCTGCCTCTGCATCATCCTCTAACCATGATTACCTGCACGCACACAAGTCAACTCAATTAGTGACATTATAATCAATCATATCAATGAAAGTCATAGAAATCCAAAGTCGCGGGTTGAACCCACTCTAATACCACATGTAAAATCCCCATCCGGTACGACTCCTATGACGTACAACTAGTAAAAACACCCTTAATCTTTTTTTTCTGTTTGTGTGTGTAGGAAGGTAATACTGACATTATACTCAACATCGCAACACGAAGATGAACACAACGCATGCAAATCACGCAACAACAACATAACAATCTAACATAAAATCACATCAAGCACCTGGAAGCAAAGTACAACATTCAACTGAAGAAGAATAAGAATGACTACCCGCCCATCCTACCCTTCAATGGTTAGGACCTCCAAGACACATAAGCAATGCTCAAGCCCAGGTTCCCATCGATTTTGACCATTTAAGATCTCAAGACTGACGACTGTTCTGAGGAACAAGGAGGTTTCTACATCCTGTCTGGCACAAGCAGACCAAGCCTACTAAGCTAATGAAAATCATCCTAACAACCCCACGCACCCAAAATTAATTACACCAACAACTATAACCCTTACAATGAGCAAATCAAGCACAATAAATGTTTACAAACATAGTACAAACATTAATTGTAATGAACAACAACACCCTCCACTGGAAGCGCAAGATAAAAATGACTTTGCAAAGACATCGATTAATTTAATTTACCATCGAATAGACATTAAACACAACCAAATTAGCAAAGTTAAAAAAAATATGCAATCCAATCTTTACTCACCAATCAAATTTAAATCATTAACACAACCTATAGGGTCACATCTATTTTAATCCAAATCTCCATCCAACTAGCCATTAATCTTTGTAACAATGGTAACAATCTTAAACTAGAAGGATACCATTAAAATAAATAATAAGAAAATAATAAGGCATTTAACATAAAGAAAATAACAAGGCATTTAATAACAATTAACCTCGTGTTTAACATAAAGAAATTAACAAGGCATTAAAATAATAATAAAGAAAAAAACAATTCTGCTATCTTGTGGCTAAAGATTAGATGCCCTTCAGAGCCAAACAATGAAATGATGTCATTATCAAATGCTAACTAGGAACAATAATTGTATTGCCGAAGAATAACAGCGTTGTCCAGAACATTAATGCCAATTAAATCGCTTCTAGGTAATGTAAGAAAAGGACACGCGTGGGCATTAACGCTGTCAGGTAAACAAAAAATGCTAGGGTAACAGATAGTCATTTTCGAGGCAAATTGCAGTCTTCATCAAAAATAAAATTGTAGTCTTCATGGAAAATTCACGAGGAATTACAATGATACTGCAGTCTACAAAAAAAAGGCAATCGCTAGTAATGAGGGTAACCCAATTTTTTTTTTTTTTAAGCCAAAAATAGTGGTCATAACACAACAACTCAGTCAATCAGTTTAGACAAAAATCATGGGTGAATTCTGTAGCAACCCAATCAGAGTTTCAAAAAACAACGTGGGTGTTAACAGCCAGAGGGAAATCTATCGGGGGCCACCATTTGTGGGCATTAATTCTGGTAAAATCTGATGTGAAAAAAAAAGGAGTCCTTGACTGTCGACGTGGAGAAGGGATGAAAGACATAAATCCCAGCTATGTAGAACACACAAGGGATTACATTCGTGATAACAACATTGTCATACCTCTTAAATGGTAAGGAATAATCATGCCATAGGTGGAGAAAGTTGCAAGGATATAGTTGTTGTCATAGAAAAAATATCCACTGAAGTGGCCCTTAGTCCAATGCTTGGCAAGTGGAATTTATAACAAAACCAGCTTACCAACTATGGGAATAATTGTCGAGGCCTGCACGTGCCAACAACTTGACATAGAATTCAGGGCTGCGATCATAAGCCACGACGACCAAGCCCTTGGCCTAAGCTCAGGAATAGGATATGTTTGATACAAGAGATCGAAGGAAGTAGTTGAAAATGGAGAGGCCCGCAGTGGTATGCATGGAGTCTGATATCAAGAGTCGGTGCATGATTTCCTACAAGCACACCATCTCTTAGTGCTCTACACACAGAATCCGCCAATGCTAGAACCCAGTGCCTGTTTTTTGGCCCTAACTTATCATTTAAAAGAGAAACCAACTTTGTCGGCGAAACATCCAGACAAACTTTTGGAATAAAAATTTATCGAAATTGTTTGTTCAAATTTCATCCAAAAATTATTGTCTACTAAATACAAAAAAATTTCTATCACTGGAATCGTAGGAAACAATTTCTCACTCATATTAGATGTAAATCACTGTAAATAAATTCACATTGAATTCATAATGCAGGGGTAATATTTCACCTCTATCACATAATTACAATCGTTGAAGTAATATTTTTACATCCAAAACATAATTACAATAGCGGAGGTAATATTTTTTTTTACATCTATTACATAATCACAATCGCAGAGGTAATAAAAACAAGTAAATTCAACAAGAAACAAATGCAGATGGAAGTTAAATACCTTTTTACATCACGAGATACCAATAAAAAAAAATGCTGACAACAGTAAGAGAACGCTAAGGCCATTAGGATAACTCATTGAAAGGATCGCAGGGATTCTATAAGTCACGGTGCAGAAAAATAAACAACAAGGAGGCAAGATAATCCCTACGCAAAGGTCGTACTGGAAGGCGCATGTCAAATAATCAGGAAAGGACAATAACAAAGGTATCCGGCTGATATGTTTGTCCTTCTCTTCATCATCTTTGCACAGAAAAGAAGGGTGTTGAGATCCATAGGTCTTTTAACGCTAAGGAGATGACCGCAGATCAGACTCCTAGCCAACTAATCAGGAGAGGACTGGTGAGCTAGGGATGAAGTCTAAACAACTTCCATGTCAGAATCAACAGGGAAAGGTGGTCAAGATGTGCGAGGAAAATGAAGGCCATGGAATTCAACGACCATCGAGCTAGGCCAAGAAATGTTTCAGCCATCCATTCTTTTTTAAAAAAAACATCAGTTTACTTCTCCATAAAATAAGCAGATCCAAGCATAAGTCTTAATACATTCTACCATACAAAATGAAGAGAGTGTACCATTTCCTGATCGCCTGCTCTGAATGATGTCCTACATGCTCCGTGCAACTCTCGTTTGTCGACCGACAAGACTTCACCAGTACCTGCCAACCAATGCCAGGGATACTCTTCTTCCCCCTCAGCCCCCTGAGCCACAAAGGGGCCACACACTCACTATCCAGAGATTTTGACTGGCTCCCAGTTCGCCTCACAAGGCCGAGCTACCACTCCTCACCGAGATGGGTATCACAACTCCCACAAGTTAAGTCAGTCAAGTAGATATTTCTGCAGCGTAGCATTATGCAAACATAAGACGATCCTTCATCCTTCTCCTTCCTTCATTATATAGAGTTTCGAACTTCCTTTCTTTCCTAAAATCTCATTTCATTAAAGTTTTAAAAATAAATTCCTAAAAACTACTCTCCGTACAAGTGTCCCCCATCCCCTACATTCCTCCATAATTTAATTTCTTTGATTAATTAATTATCTTTATTTCCCTCACTCGCCTAGAGTTACTCCTAGAATCACTCCTAGGTGTCCCCAAATTCTCTTACAAGTTTTAATGGCTTTCCCTATTATTAAATTGCTAGTTCAATTTAAATTAGAAAGCTCTTAAATGGTAGATACTTTTTCTAAGTTTGACTTTCCTCTTTTTCCCTTATGTTCCCCATTTTCCCTTTTTATGTTTACCTCTTTTCCTAGTTTCCTAATTTTTTAGATTTTTCCTCTTTCCCCTTCTAATTAGAACTCAAAAAGGCAGGTGTGGAAATTAACCCTTTTTCCCTTTTCTCATTTAATTAGTATTTTAAAATTATCAAAATAATAAAATCATTAATTTCCCTTTTTCTTTTAAATTTTATTCCAACAGTTTTTTTTTTTTAATGAATAAATTAAATTTCTTATTCACTTCATGTTACAAGATTTAATGAAGGCCGTGATTATTATTTATATGGTTTTTATTTTTATTATTATTATTGTTATTTTTTTTATAGAGAGATAAAATTTTACCACTAGCATAGTTTAGACTTAAACCCTAAATTTTCGTACAGGGCGACATTTAATTAGGGAATTTGTTTTAAAATTTTCTTAACACATTATTTGTCCTAAGTCCATGTAGGTTCATTCCTCTATCATCAACAATGTGTTGTGCCCTTCAGGACACACTAGGTGCTCCAAGGGTGCCACTCACCTTAATATGTTTCCCTTGCATGACGTGCCCTTCAGGACGCACTATGTGCTCCAAGGGTTCCACTCGCCTCTTGACTGACTTGGTAGACATAAATAACCCCTCGAGTCAATACTCCAGTAGGTGAACTTGTGGGAGACTAAGGGCCTCTAAGGAATGAGGCCCCTTCCTTATTGCACGCCCCTTAGATTCATTGCAAGTGACTGTCTCAGTCTTCCCTCACGGCATCATGGGTCCTCTCAAACTAGGTAATCGTTAACCTATAGTTTCAGCCACGGCGGGAGTGCTAGTAGGCTATGGCAGGGATGTTGTCCACACCTCTCTCACAACATATCTGGTAGTCATGCATGACCCCTTTACTCCCCATCTGAGTCTGGTCGGCAAGGTATCATCATCCTGCATCATCAACAAATCATGTCAGAATATATCCATATCATATCATCTAATCAGATGCGCTAATATCATAGTAAAAACAATCAAACCCCAATGGTACATTCCCTTACTCAATCTGGATTCCAAGGGGTTCCATCGATGCCTTTGCATCCTCGAAGTCCAAAATCCTTAACACTCAGTAAAACCGAGTCAATAGAACCTATCTATGTCAAAGCAGTAAAACAACATGTCATCAACCCATAACGCCTCATAACCAAAATCAAAAGTTTTAATAGCATAATAATCTGGATCACTTGCAAGCAAGTGTCCTCAAAGAATAAGTTTGCTCAGTGCGTCAGAGTGGGATGTTACACAATTCCCACAAGAAGTGGGTGCATATACCTCCCTGATGGTTGGTCCACAAGGCATATGCTCAACTCCCCCCTCTACATTTATGACTTGATCCATCAATTGGCTCCCCAAAAGAAGTGGCTCATGATCTCCAGGATGTTGACTATGTGTATAATCAAAAGTCTATAATTCATACGCCTCATCAATTCCATGAAAATTTGAATGCTCCTCATGCTCGAACATCAAAATAATCTCCTCCATAAAACCATAAGTACCACTAACATCCTCATGTGCCCTGATTTCCATAGATGGCTAAAAGGATGAAGAATGTGCCAAACTCAACTCCATATGAAGCTCATGTGAAATATTCCCAATTTCCTATTCATCATCCCTCATACATAACTCCCTAAAAATCAGTTCAACATCCAAAGAATAATCATCCAACACCAAATATTCATCATATTTTGGTGCTAATACACCTAGCTCCTCATAAGCATCACTATTAAGGTAGTATGTTGAATCATCAACATTGGTTGATCGCAAACATGAATCATATGTGCTATCAACATGTCCATCATATGGACTGGTGTCACTATCCTCAAAAGATAGATCTAATGATCTATCAAAAGCTATTGTTTTTTCAACCTCATTACACAATCCTTCACCATGCACATCTAAAAATTCAACCTATGGTTCTATCAAATTTTCCTCCTAAGATGAGGCATCCCCATTACAAAGAAATTCATATTTGATGGTGCAAAATTCCTTTAATAACGTGAAAATCATCACCAAGCACCTCATACTCCCTTAAATAATATTTCATCCCTTCATTCTTATAACCAACTGATGAGTGAGTCTCCAACAACTCATGATGCTCTAACAATATTGTTATATTCCCTTTAGTTTCTTGAGAGACTTGCCAAACATTTTCCATGATTTTTAGATTTCTCTTTATCTTGATTAAACCCATGAGTGAAAACCTCGCTACCTAATTACCCTACTGAAATGGAAAGGTATAAGTGATGGTAACTTATTGGTAACAATCTAAAAAAATATTTTCACTATTTTTCCCCCTCAAGATGGTAGGATGGACAACTCTGATACCACTATAATATACACCCTTATGGTTTTTATAAAATTATTCCTACTATTGTAACATTCTAGTGGTTTATTGGGTCACGAGGTTCATCAAACAGTTCACCCACAACCTCAAAACCCATTGTAATATCTCTCTTGCTAATGTCGTTATGTTATTAGGTGATTTTATGGTTCAATTCTTTTGACAAACACTTAGTTGGCATGCACTATAACCCTACTATAATACCCCCTTATTTTCTACTGTAGCTTTTTAGGTGTTTTTCTATTCGGTGTTTTTTGTCAAACACTTCATTTGCATACTATAAACCTTATATAAAGACCAATTTTCCTACTGCTAATTTGAGGTGCTTGTTGGTTGTTTTATTGATGTGGGTTTCAATGAAAATATAAGGGTTTGATGCCACGTAAATATATAAAATGTATACAAAACAATTATAGAACAAGATTGCAACCCAAAATACTCAGCCAACTAACCAATGACACCAAATCTCATTCTGATTTATTAATATCCAAACATGTTATGGATGCAGAGAAGTATAGAGTTTTAGATATTTCCTCCAAGTTTATGTCTCCTTAGATACCAAATAGGCCATGCCAAGAGTTATAGTCCTCCACAAAAAATGATCTCAACAATAATACAACCTTTAACAGTAAAAAATCATCCACAATAAGAAGAAACAGTCCCAACTATGAGACAACCTAGAAACAATGAGAAATATCTGTCCACCAAGAGAAGAACTTGTCCCACATAAGAAGTTTCATCCTAGAAACAAGTAAACTCAACCATGGAAGTGGAAATAAACCCCCAAAATTAATAACTCGGCCCCCTTGATGAGAAATGCACCCATGCAATTAGATGAACTCATCCCTACAAAGAAACTTTCCCCTAATATCCCTAACATGAACCAACAAGTAAATAATTTGACCAAAAAAGGCTCTGCGATAAATCAACCTCATCAAGTGAATGGAACCCCACACAAAATAAGAACTCTCCCTTGCAAACAAGAAGTTATCCTGCATTAGAAACCCGACCCCTAGAAAATATATGACTTCCACAAACCCCAAAACTCCTAAAAAATGATGGATCTCTTCCACACAATAGAAACAAGTGGAAAAATTGAATGGATTCCCCAACGAGATGGATAAGGTGGATCTCTCACCATTGAAACCTAATTAGCTAGCGTGGAATCTTTCACCACCAAAACCAGTCCAAAGAAGGTTTTACTCCAAACCCTTAAAGGCTCCAAGATCTCTCTAAATCAAATGAAAATAATCATCAACATAATGATATAATGAGCTCTCATATTTCTTTTATCTTCCCTTTCACCTTTTTGTTTACCCTTTTACCTTTTTACCCTCAAGTGTATTTTTAATGTATCTTTAGTAAAATCACTTTATTAAGTTATTAACCCTTTTAATCCAAAAAGTGATTTACTTGAGTTTAAAGGATTTTTGGGCTGTATAAATCACTTTTCATTCGCTCCAACACTTATATCTCTTCATTCGGGTTCCAATGAGATATTACAACAAGTTAACCCTCTTAGATAATTTATTGAAATGAAAATCTTAGTGTAATCCAATAAATTGTGCTCAATAATACTCCCAAATTATGGGAATGGTCAAAATGCAACATAATTGAAATCTAACTACATAGGAATGATCATGATGATGAAATATGATAAGTGGGCCTATGAACGAATAATATAATTCCTCTAAACCTCCTAAGATCATTTTTAACCTCAAATTACCCCTATAGTGAGGCTAACATAAACCCATAAGGTCATCTCCAACTGCAAAGCAAGGGAATCCAAAAATGGGGACATTACACAATCATGTTACCACTTCTTGTAACGTTTTTCAAGATGGGTAAAGAGGTACTCCACAAAGAAATCTTCTATAAATAATTTTTTAGAGTATGAAAATAGTAGTAGACAAGTTTATGGGCATCATTAGCATGCACATGAGTTGAGGTGCCATTCCAAGAGGGAGACAAAGTTGAGCCAACATAAGAACAAAATTGAAATTGAGTCAATATGTTGCAACAACAAGGTCATGGAAAGATGCTTATTATTCTAGGCAACTAATAAAGTGTAATAGAAATTCTTTTTATGAAGTGGAAGGGCCAATAACAACAAGGGTTCTTGTTTGTTGTCAGTCTAATGTAGTACTCAAGGAGTTGGTCTCAAGGATGTACAAACATGGTTTCTATCCTAATGGATTTGCAAGTGGTAGCCTTGACATGATGCATCATTTATGAGGCTATTTGTATCTCATGAGATGGAAATTTATGTTGTTCAATCCTATAGTAAGAACTTAGGTTTCTGTACAAAATGGATGGGATCTATTAATCTTGTCCTCTCATCATTAGATGTTCTAACTAGGGTCAAGAGACAACTTAAAATTATTTTGAGGCCAATGTACTCGAATACTCTAATTCATAGGGTTTGAATTGTGGAAAATGTTGTCATTGATTCCACTCCATTTGATGAACTTATGTCAATAAAAATCAAGTGCATGAGGTAGAAACTCTATAATAATATTTCTACAAAGTATAATGATTGTATTTTTATCTCAAACATACTACCATGTTTTTCTACATTGGCCTTAACAAAGCTTAGAATCACAATATGATGAATAAGTGGCATGTCTACATGATAAAGGATGGGTGTATCTCATTTACTAAGATTTCATTCAAGTGTAATGGTTTCATCAATAAAATGATTTCAAATATTTTGTTTGTCTACGTAAGTATATGCTCATATAAAATCATGTTGGGCATGAACATCAGAAGTGTGTATGCATACATTTCGATTATTGTATTTTTCTTTTCTCTTCCCCTTGAAATTATTATTGCAAGACCTAAATTGATGTAGGACAATTTTTCCAATGTCCTTGTTGTTACTTCATATATAGTATCAATTTAATATATATCTACCATGACTTCATTCAAATCCTATTTTCCTACAATACCTTTAGAAAATGAGGAATTTTGGTCGACTTTGTGAAAGTCAATGAATGGAAATAATCTTGAGAAGAGTATTGTTTTTTATCCAAGTAAAGAACAATGGATGGATACTAGACAAGTGAGAAAGAAATACCCTCACTTTTTTTCTAAATAAAACAAACTTTTTGTGGAACAAAATATTTTTAATGGGGAGGAGTGATCTAGGAGGATACCCACAACTAATCTAGTTGGTCTTAAATTCCATGCTTCTATTGTCCATCTATTTAGATTTTATCTTCTCTTATGAAGTTTGGATCTCTCCATTGTCAATGAATGTGTGATATATAGATTTTCAATACAACTCTCTAATTGAATTCTAAGTATTCCATAGTACTATTAATCCTACTATATCTGTATCCAGGAACCTTCAATATGGAGGCTTACCCAAGATTTCATAGAAAGGTGGGAAAGGAAGTTAAATAACTTTTCCATCTAAAAGTGAACAATGGACTATACGCTACCGTAGATATTCGCATTGTTAGAATTGCAAGAACCTGAGTTATTTCTCATGAAACTACAAACATGTTTTGGAATGAAAACTTTCATATAAAGTGCGTTCTTACATTTTTTTCTCTGGTCATCAACAACAATAAGGAATTCGACATATCTACAATTTAGTAGTGTGAAAAGTTGATATCCCAACCTTAGAAATTCTTAGTATAAAATGTATCAAGGGATGGTGTGACTTGTATAGAAAGGATTTATCCAAGAAACTACATAATACCAAGGCCATACCCACCTCTAGTTCAAACATGGTATGGTTCCTTTTGGAATTGGATTCATCATGATTTTCTATATCTTCACAGTTCATAAGGAATTTCACATTTCCTAATGCATATTCACAAATATAGAGGCATTTTCAAGAATCTCAAGGTACTTCAATTTTTTTTGTGTTATCAGTTCATGAATTGGATATCTCATGCCATACCACTTCTCATATTCTTAAGATATCACCTTATCCACTCATTTAGAAGCATGTATCACATGATTGAATGGGATGTCCAACTTGGAGGATGCATTACTTGGCCATTAGGGATTCTATTTTTCATGTGAGGATGTTCTTGGACTTCCCTTGACTTATGGAGGTGGTTGAAATTATTTAAGGATGATATTACACATTATATACCTCACAT
>JASDQU010227237.1:4653-17244 GCA_032191745.1 Picea mariana | reverse complement strand
GTGGCATTTCCTTCAGTATTTCACTAAGGCTAATCTTGTGTCAACTCTGACTAACACTTGGACTCACTAGTCTCCACACAATATCCCTGTACAAAAAAAAACAATAGCTAGAATACTTTTGAGGGGTGATTTTAGCATGATTGAATCTATTGTTGGAAAGTTTGTATGAAATTTTAATCTCCACTCTGGGGTACTACACAAATTGTCTGCTGAATTTGAAGATATTTTCCTATTCAAGCAAGAGTGTTATGTTGATAGAGCCTTTCTAGAGGACTTGCAAGTCTTGTTTCAGTGTAAGTGTTCTAGTTTTGAAGTTCCAGATATAAGGGTTTGTAAGGCAGCAACACACATGCTTGTAGCAGAGGTCTCTCTGTTGCTATCAATAAGAAGTGGATGTAACATTCCCAGATCTTCAATGATCAAATGGAGAGTGCACTTGGAGATAATGTTACAAGTGTTGGGCTCGAAATAAACTTGATTTGTGTTTGTTGGGGTGCTAGTCGCATGATTTTGTTGGGAATTTGTTGAGGCCGAATGAGGATAGTACCTTTAACATGAACAAGTGGGTGTGGCATCAAATGTTTGAAGAGCAACAAACCAGCAATGGATTCAATCTTTATAAAGGAATTTCATCATAAACATGAAGGTCTTGTAGTTATGCACTTGGGATACATGGTACACCATAAGACAAGAAAATCTAGTGATTCACATTGGCTGATCTAAATCATAAAGGGAGGGCTAACTTGTCTAAGCATACATTAGAGATGACTTGTCCGAACAAATACTAGGGATGTCCTGTGTCTAACAAAGCCTAGGGTTGAATCATCTCGATTTTGCAAGTGACAAGTATTTACTATTTATACACCTGTTTGGGGTGCCTTGTTGAGGCTTATTTTGTGGTTAGTTCAGAACGAAAGTGCATTAATTGCATGATTTTGGTTCTATCCTATGCTTCTTGGTGGAGAAGACAATGACTGAGTTAGCCCCTATTGATGCATGCTTTTGATGACATTTTTGCTCATGTGATATGTTGATTTGAGGACTGTTTGGGAGCCTCTTCATGCATGATTGTCATGTTTGTTCATGTTTTGAAGTTGAGTGACAGTGGGAGGTCTAATTTTTATATTGCACTAGCAGGAGACCAAATTGTTGTAAGTAAATTTTAGGCTTATTCTGTGTAGACATCATTTTTATCCTTGTTACAACATTCCATATGAGCCACAACCATCATTAAATGAGCTATTTATATGTGTATATTAGATATAAACATGAAATACCACAGGGTTATCGCAATTTTATGTCATCATGCTTTACTGGACTAAAGACTACTAATCTACTTTCACACTTGGTTTACAACAACAAGTTGATTGTTTAGGGGCAAGGTTAGAGTGTGGATGAAACTTCTTGAAAATTTTCAAGGCATGGATCAAATGTTTAAAGGAAGTGATTTGACATATTCCCTTGACATGGTCAAAGGGTCAGTATTTTATGCCTTTTTCACAACAAATCCAAAATTTGAGGTAGAAGGTTAGCATTCTTTGAGGAGCAACCACAAGGGTATTGCTCTCTTTGCTCTGGGTACTGTTGTTGAAGGACATGAATGTAATAATAGTCTAACTTAATAAAGAGGGAAAGCCAACACGTGCTAGCTTTCCCCCACAGTGGAATGATGTTGTTTGAGATGCACTTGTGCTTGTGCAAGAGTGAAAGCTAGCATGTGCTAGCTTTCCCCCATAGTGGGATGATGTTGTCCGAGATGAGCTCGTGCCTGTGCAAGAGAGAAAGCTAGCACGCGCTAGCTTTCCCCCATGGTTGGATGATGTTGTTCGAGATGAGCTCCTGATTGTGCAAGAGGGAAAGCTAGCACGTGCTAGATTTCCCCAATGGTGGGATGATGTTGTCCGAGATGAGCTCGTGCTTGTGCAAGAGGGAAAGCTAGGATGAGACAACGTTACCCCACAGTGGGATGATGTTGTTCAAGATGAGCTCGTGCTTGTGCAAGAGGGAAAGCTAGCACATGCTAGCTTTCACCCATGTTGGTATGATGTTGTTTGAGATGAGCTCGTGCTTGTGCAAGAGGGAAAACTAGTATGCCAATGGTGGGATGATGTTGTCTGAGATGAGCTTGTGCTTGTGCAAAAGGGAAAGCTAGCACACGCTAGCTTTCCCCCACAATGGGATGATGTTGCCCGAGATGCACTTGTGCTTGTGCAAGAGGGAAAACTAGCATGCTTTCCCCCATGGTGTGATGATGTTGTCTGAGATGAGCTTGTCCTTGTGCAAGAGGGGAAAGCTAGAACATGCTAGCTTTTCCCATTGTGGGATGATGTTGTCTTAGATGAGCTTGTGCTTGTCCAAGAGGGAAAGCTAGCATGCGCTTGTCCAAGAGGGAAAGCTAGCACATGCTAGCTTTCCCCAATGATGTGATGATGTTGTTGGAGATGAGCTCGTGCTTGTGCAAGAGGGAAAGCTAACATGTGCTAGCTTTCCCCTATGGTGGGATGATGTTGTCAGAGATGAGCTCATGTTTGTGCAAGAGGAAAACCTAACACATGCTAGCTTTCCCCCACAATGGAATGATGTTGTTCGAAATTAGCTCGTGCTTGTGCAAGAGGTAACTTTACCCACGGTGGGATGATGTTGTTCGAGATGAGCTCGTGCTTGTGTAAGAGGGAAAGCTAGCATGCACTAGCTTTCCCCCAGGGTGGGATGATGTTGTCTAAGATGATCTCATGCTTTTGCAAGAGGGACAACTAGCATGAGATAGCTTTCCCCCATGGTGGGATGTTGTCGGAGACGAGCTCGTGTTTGTGCAAGAGGGAAAGCTAGCATGCACTAGCTTTCCCCCATGGTGGGATGATGTTGTCCGAGATAAGCTCGTGCTTGTGCAAAAGGGAAAACTAGCACGCGCTAGATTTTCCCCATGATGGGTTGATGTTGTCCAAGATGAGCTCGTGCTTGTGCAAGAGGGAAAGCTAGCATAAGCTCGCTTTCCCCCATGGTGGGATGATGTTGTCCTAGATGAGCTTGTGCTTGTGCAAGAGGGAAAGCTAGCACGAGCCAACTTTACCCCACAGTGGGATGATGTTGTTCAGGATGAGCTCGTGCTTGTGCAAGAGGGAAAGCTAGCACACACTAGCTTTCACCCACATTGGTATGATGTTGTTCGAGATGAGCTCGTTCTTGTGCAAGAGGGAAAGCTAGTATGTCCATAGTGGGATGATGTTGTCCGACATGAGCTTGTGCTTGTGCAATTGGGAAAGCTAGCTTGCGCTAGCTTTCCCCCACAATGGGATGATGTTTCCCGAGATGCACTCGTGCTTGTGCAAGAGGAAAAACTAGCATGCTTTCCCCCATGGTGCGATGATGTTGTCTGAGATGATCTTGTGCTTGTGCAAGAGGGGAAAGCTAGCACATGCTAGCTTTTCCCATTGTCGGATAATTTTGTCTTAGATGAGCTTGTGCTTGTCCAAGAGGGAAAGCTAGCATGCGCTTGTCCAAGAGGGAAAGCTAACATGTGCTAGCTTACCCCAATGATGCGATGATGTTGTCCGAGATGAGCTTGTGCTTGTGCAAAAGGGAAAGCTAACACGCGCTAGCTTTCCCCTATGGTGGGATAATGTTGTTAGAGATGAGCTCATTCTTGTGCAAGAGGAAAAGATAGTATGCGCTAGGTTTCCATCACGATGGAATGATGTTGTCCGAGATTAGCTTGTGCTTTTGCAATAGGTAGCTTTAGCCCACAGTGGGATGATGTTGTTCGAGATGAGCTCATGCTTGTGTAAGAGGGAAAGATAACACACACTAGCTTTCCCCTAGGGTGGGATGATGTTGTCTGAGATGAGCTCATGCTTTTCCAAGAGGGACAACTAGCACGAGCTAGCTTTCCCCCACGGTGGGATGTTGTCGGAGATGAGCTCATGTTTGTGCAAGAGGGAAAGCTAACATGCAATAGCTTTCCCCCACGGTGGGATGATGTTGTCTGAGATGAGCTCGTGCTTGTGCAAAAGGGAAAACTAGCATGTGATAGCTTTTCCCCATGATGGGATGATGTTTTCCAAGATGAGCTCGTGCTTGTGCAAGAGGGAAAGCTAGCACACACTCACTTTCCTCCACTGTGGGATGATGGTGTCTGAGATAAGCTCGTGTTTGTGCAAGAGAGAAAGCTAGGATGCGCTAGCTTTCACCCACAGTGGGATGATGTTGTTCGAGATGAATTCATGCTTGTGCAAGAGGGAAAGGTAGCACGTGCTAGCTTTCCCCAACGATGGGATGATGATGCCCGAGATGAGCTCCTGCTTGCGCAAGAGGGAAAACCAGCATGCGCTAGCTTTCCTCCACAGTGGGATGATGCTATCTGAGATGAGATCGTGCTTGTGTAAGAGGTAAATCTAGCACGCATTAGCTTTCGCCCATGGTGGGATGATGTTGTCCGAGATGAGCTCATGCTTGTGTAAGAGGGAAAGCTAGCGCGCACTAGCTTTCCCCCACGGTAGGATGATGCTATCTGAGATGAGCTCGTGCTTGTGCTTGTGCAAGAGGGAAAGCTAGCACGCACTAGCTTTCCCCTATAGTGGGATGATGTTGTCCGAGATGAGCTCGTCCTTGTGCAAGAGGGAAAGCTAGCACGTGTTATCTTTCCCCAACGGTGGGATGATGTTTTCCGAGATGAGCTTGTGTAAGAGGGAAAACTAGCATGAGCTAGCTTTCCCACACAGTGGGATGATATTGTCCAGTGGGATGATGTCCAAGATGGGATCATGCTTGTGCAAGAGGTAAAGCTAGCACGTGCTAGCTTTCCCCCATGGTGGGATGATGTTGTATGAGATGATCTCATGCTTGTGCAAGAGGGAAAGAACACACACTAGCATTCCCCCATGATGGGATGATATTGTTCGATATTCGCTCGTGCTTGTGCAAGTGGGAAAGATAGCCTGCCCATAGTAGGATGATGTTGTCTGAGATGAGCTCATGTTTGTGCAAGAGGGAAAGCTAGCACGCTCTAGCTTTCCCTCATGGTGGGATGATGTTGTCTGAGATGAACTCGTGCTTGTTAAAAAGGGAAAACTAGCACGCGCTAGCTTTTCTCCATGATGGGATGATGTTGTCCGAGATGAGCTCGTTCTTGTGCAAGAGGGAAAGCTAGCACACGCTCTCTTTCCACCATGGTGGGATGATGTTGTCCAAGATGAGCTCGTGCTTGTGCAAGAGGGAAAGCTAGCATGAGCCAACTTTCCCCCACGATGGGATGATGTTGTTCAAGATGAGCTTGTGCTTGTGCAAGAGGGAAAGCTAGCACACACTAGCTTTCACCCACGCTGGTATGATGTTGTTCGAGATGAGCTCATGCTTGTGCAAGAGGGAAAGCTAGTATGCCCATGATGGGATGATGTCTGAGATGAGCTCGTGCTTGTGCAAGAGGGAAAGCTAGCACGCGCTAGCTTTCCTCCACAGTGGGATGATGTTGCCCGAGATGCACTCGTGCTTGTGCAATAGGGAAAACTAGCATGCTTTCCCCCACGGTGCGGTGATGTTGTCTGAGATGAGCTTGTGTTTGTGCAAGAGGGGAAATCTAGCATGTGCTACATTTTCCCATTGTGGGATGATGTTGTCTTAAATGAGCTTGTGCTTGTCCAAGAGGGAAATCTAGCATGCGCTTGTCCAAGAGGGAAAGCTAGCACGTGCTAGCTTTTCCCAATGATGCGATGATGTTGTCTGAGATGAGCTCGTGCTTGTACAAGAGGGAAAGCTAACATGCACTGGCTTTCCCCTATGGTGGGATGATGTTGTCAGAGATGAGCTCGTGCTTGTGCAAGAGGGAAAGCTAGCATGCGCTAGGTTTCCCCCATGATGGAATGATGTTGTCTGAGATTAGCTAGTGCTTGTACAAGAGGTAGCTTTACCCCACGGTGGGATGATGTTGTTCGAGATGAGCTTGTTCTTGTGTAAGAGGGAAAGCTAGCATGCACTAGCTTTCCCCCGGGGTGGGATGATGTTTTCTAAGATGAGCTCATGCTTTTGCAAGAGGGACAACTAGCATGAGCTAGCTTTCCCCCATGATGGGATGTTGTCAGAGATAAGCTCATGTTTGTGCAAGAGGGAAAGCTAGCATGCACTAGCTTTCCCCCATGGTGGGATGATGTTGTCTAGGATGAGCTAGTGCTTGTGCAAAAGGGAAAACTAGCACGTGCTAGCTTTTCCCCATGATGGGATGATGTTGTTCGAGATGAGCTCGTGCTTGTTCAAGAGGGAAAGCTAGCACACGCTCACTTTCCTCCACGGTGGGATGATGGTGTCTGAGATGAGGTTGTGTTTGTGTAAGAGAGAAAGCTAGCACGCGCTAGCTTTCACCCACGGTGGGATGATGTTGTTCGAGATGAGTTGGTGCTTGTGCAAGAGGGAAAGGTAGCACACGCTAGCTTTCCCCCACGATGGGATGATGATGTCCGAGATGAGCTCCTACTTGTGCAAGAGGGAAAGTTAGCATGCGCTAGCTTTCCTCCACGGTGGGATGATGCCTATGAGATGAGATCGTGCTTGTGCAAGAGGTAAAGCTAGCACACGCTAGCTTTCACCCACGGTGGGATGATGTTGTCCGAGATGAGCTCATGCTTGTGTAAGAGGGAAAGCTAGCATGCACTATCTTTCCCCCATGGTAGGACGATGCTATCCGAGATGAGCTTGTGCTTGTGCTTGCGCAAGAGGGAAAGCTAGCACATACTAGCTTTCCCCCACGGTGGGATGATGTTGTCCGAGATGATCTCGTCCTTGTGCAAGAGGGAAAGATAGCACGTGCTAGCTTTCCCCAACAGTGGGATGATGTTGTCCGAGATGAGCTTGTGCAAGAGGGAAACCTAGCACAAGATAGCTTTCCCACACAATGGGATGATGTTGTCCAAGATGAAAATCATGTTTGTGCAAAAGGGAAAGCTAGCATGCGCTAGATTTCCCCCACGGTGGGATGAGCTCATGCTTGTGCAAGAGGGAAAGAACACACACTAGCTTTCCCTCATAGTGCGATGATGTTGTCCAAGATGAGCTTGTGCTTATGCAAAAGGTAAAGTTAGCACACAGTAGCTTTTCCCCATGGTGGGATGTTTTTGTCCGAGATGAGCTCGTGCTTATGCAAGAGGGAAATCTAGCACACTCTAGCTTTCCCCCACAGTGGAATGATGTTGTCTAAGATGAGCTCATGCGTGTGAAAGAGGGAAAACTAGCAAGCGTTAGCTTTTCCCCATGGTTGGATGACGTTGTCTGAGATGAGCTCGTGCTTGGGCAATATTGAAAGCTAGCACAAGCTAGATTTACCTCACAGTGGGATGATGTTGTCTGAGATGAGCTCGTGCTTGTGCAAGAGGGAAAGCTAGTACACACTACCTTTCCCCCACAGTGGGATGATGTTGTATGAGATGAGCTTGTGCTTATGCAAGAGGAAAAACTAGCATGCGCTACCTTTCCCCCATCGACAGATGATGTTGTCCGAGATGAGCTCGTGCTTGTGTAAGAGGGAAAGCTAGGACATGGTATCTTTCACCCACATTGGGATGATGTTGTCCGAGATGAGCTCGTGCTTGTGCAAGAGGGAAAGGTAGCATTCCCAGGGTGGGATGATGTTGTCCGAGATAACCTTGTGCTTGTGGAAGAGGGAAAGCTAGCACAAGCTAGCTTTCCCCCATCATGGGATGATGTTGTCCGAGATGAACGCGTGCTTGTGTAAGAGGGAAAGCTAGAAAGTGCTAGCTTTCCCTCATGGTGGGATGATGTTGTTCTAGATGAACTTATGCTTGTACAAGATGAAAAGAGAGCATGCACTAGATTTTTCCTAGGGTGGGATTATGTTGTTCGAGATGAGCTTGAGCTTGTACAAGACAAAAAGCTAGCACGTGCTACCTTTCCCCCACGATGGGATGATGTTATCCGAGATGAGGTCATACTTGTGCAAGAGGGAAAGCTAATACAGGAAAGATAGCTTTCTCCCATGGTGGGATGCTGTTGTCCAAGATGAGCTCATGCTTGTGCAAGAGAGAAATCTAGCACACATGAACTTTCCCCGACAATGCAATGATGTTGTTCGAGATGAGCTCGTGCTTGTGCAAGAGGAAAAACTAGCACACTTTTTCTTACCCCCGTGATGGGATGATGTTGTCCCAGATGAGCTCGTGCTTTTGCAAGAGGCATGTGCTAGCTTTCCCCCATTGTAGGATGATGTAGTCCGAGACTTTCTCGTGCTTGTGCAAGAGGGAAAGCTAGCACGTTAGCTTTCCCCCACAATGGGATGTGGTTGTCCGTGATGAGCTTGTGCTTGTGAAAAAGGGAAATCTAGGATGCGCTATATTTCCCGTATGGTGGAATGATGTTTGAGATGAGCTCGTGCTTGTGCAAGAGGGAAAGCTAGCATGTGCTAGCTTTCGCCCACGGTGGGATGATGTTATCCGAGATGATATCATGCTTATGCAAGAGGGAAAGGAAACATGCACTACCTTTCCCCCATGATGGGATGATCTTGTTCGATATGAGCTCATGCTTGTGCAAGAGGGAAAGCTAGCATGCACTATCTTTCCCCCACGATGGGATGATGTTGTCCAAGATGATCTCGTGCTTGTGCAAGAGGGAAAGGTAGAATGTGCTAGCTTTCCCCCATGGTGGGATGATGTTGTCCGAGATGAGTTGCTCCTTGTGCAAGAGGGAAAGGTAGCACGAGCTAGCTTTCCCCCACAATGGGATGATGTTGTTCAGGATGAATTTGTGCTTGTGCAAGAAGGAAATGCGAGGTTTCCCCCACGGTGGGACGATGTTGTCCAAGATGAGCTCATGCTTGTGCAAAAGGTAAATCTAGCATGTGCTAGCTCTTCCCCACGGTGGGATGATGTTGTCTAAGATGAGCTCGTGCTTGTGTAAGAGGGAAAACTAGGACGAGGTAGCTTTCCGCCATGGTGGGATGATATTGTCAGAAATGAGCTCGTTCTTGTTCAAGAAGGAAACTTAGCACGCACTAGCTTTCCCCCATGGTTGGATGATGTTTTCCGAGATGAGATTATGCTTTTGTAAGAGGGAGAACTAGCACGCGCAAGCATTCCCCCACAGTGGGATGTTGTTCGAGATGAGATCGTGCTTATGCAAGAGGGAAAGATAACACTCTCTATTTTTTCCCCATGGTGTAATGATGTTTGAGATGAGCTCATGTTTGTGCAAGAGGGAAAGATAACACGCTTTAGCTTTGCCCCATGGTGAGATAATGTCTAACATGAGCGTGCGCTTGTGCAAGATGGAAAGCTTGCACACGCTAGCTTTCTCCCACAGTGGGATGATGTTGTCTTAGATGAGCTTGTGCTTGTGTAAGAGGGAAAGCTAGCATGTGCTAGCTTTTCCAAATGATGGGATGATGTTGTTCGAGATGAGCTCGTGATTGTGCAAGAGGCAAAGCTAGCACACGCTAGATTTCCCCCATGATGGGATGATATTTTTCAAGATGAGCTCATGCTTGTGTAAGAGGGAAAGTTAGTACGAGCTAGCTTTCACCCACTGTGGGATGATGTTGTTTGAGATGAACTCATGCTTGTGAAAGAGGGAAAGCTAGCACGAGCTAGCTTTCCCGATGGTGGGATGATGTTGTCCGAGATGAGGTTGTGCTTATTCAAGAGGGAAAGCTAGCATGCGCTAGCTTTTCCCCATGGTGGGATGTTGTCCGAGATGAGGTCGTGCTTGTGCAAGAGGGAAATCTGGCATGAGCTAGCTTTTCCCTAAGGTGGGATGATGTTGTTTGAGACAAGGTCATGCTTCTACAAGAGGGAAAGCTAGCAGCTTTCCGCCATAGTGCGATGATGTTGTTTGAGGTGAAATTGTGCTTGTGCAAGAGGGAAATCTAGCATAGAAGCATGAGCACAACTCAGACAACATCATCCCTCCATGAGGGAAAGCTAGCACACGCTAGCTTTCCGCCACGGTGGGGTGATGTAGTTCGATATTCGCTTGTGCTTGTGCAAGTGGGAAAGCTAGCCTGCCCATAGTGGGATGATGTTATCCGAGATGAGCTCGTGCTTGTGCAAGAGGGAAAGATAGCATGAGCTATCTTTCCCTCATGGTGGGATGATGTTTGAGATGAGCTCGTGCTTGTGTAAGAGGCAAAGCTAACACTCACTAGCTTTCCCCATGGTGGGATGATGTTGTCCGAGATGAGCTCGTGCTTGTGTAAGAGGGAAAGCTAATGCGCACTAACTTCCCCCCATGGTGGGATTATGTTGTCAGAGATGAGCTTGTGCTTGTGCAAGAGGGAAAGATAACATGAGCTAGCTTTCCCCCACAGTGGGATGATGTTGTTTGTGATGAGCTTGTGCTTGTGCAAGACAGAAATCTAGCACACACTATCTTTCCCCCATGGTGGGATGATGTTATCCATGATGAGCTCGTGCTTGATCAAGATAGAAAGATAGTATGAGCTAGCTTTTCCCCACGGTGGGATGATTTCATTTGAGATGAGCTCGTGCTTGTGCAAGAGGGAAAGCTAACACGTGCTATCTTTCACCCATGGTGGGATGATATTGTCCGAGAAGAGATCGTGTTTGTGCAAGAGGGAAAGCTAACACACGCTAGCTTTCCCCCACGGTGGGATGATGTTTTCCGAGATGAGCTCATGCTTGTGCAAGTGGGAAATGAGATAGCTTTCCCCTACAATGAGATGATGTTCGAGATGAGCTCGTGCTTGTGCAAGAGGGAAATCTAGCACACACTAGCTTTCTCCCATGGTGGGATGATGTTGTATGAGATGAGCTCATGCTTATGCAAGAGGGAAAACTAGCACATGATAACTTCCCTCGATGGTGGGATGATGTTGTCTGAGATGAGTTTGTGCTTGTGCAAGAGGGAAAGCTAGCACGTGCTATCTTTCCCCCATGGTGGGATGATGTTGTTCACGATGATCTTGTGCTTATGCAAGAGGTAGCTTTCCCCCATGATGGGATGATGTTGTTCGAGATGAGCTCATGCTTGTGTAAGAAGAAAAGCTAACACACTCTATCTTTCCCCCATGGTGGGATGATTATGTCTGAGATAAGCTCATGGTTGTGCAAGAAGGAAAGATAACACATTATAGCTTTCCCCCATGATGGGTTGATGTTGTCTGAGATGAGTTTGTGCTTGTGCAAGAAAGAAAGCTAGGATGCGCTAGCTTTCCCCCACGATGGGATGATGTTGTCTGACATATGCTCGTGCTTGTGCAACAGGGAAAGATAGCACACTCTAGCTTTCCCCCACAGTGGGATGATGCTGTTCGTGATGATCTTGTGCTTGTGCAAGAGGGAAAGCTAGCATGAGCTAGCTTTCTCCCATGATGGGATGATGTTGTCCGTGATGAGCTCGTGCATGTGCAAGAGGTAGCTTTCCCCGATGATGTTGTCCAAGATGAGCTCGTGCTTGTGTAAGAGGAAATGCTAGCGCATGGTAGCTTTCCCCCCATGGTGGGATGATGATGTCTGAGATGAGCTTGTGCTTATGCAAGAGGGAAAACTAGTGCGTATTGGCTTTTCCCCACGATGGGATGATGTTGTCTGAGATGAGCTCATGCTTGTGCAAGAGGGAAATCTAGCAAGTGCTAGCTTTCTGCCATGGTGAGATGATGTTGTTCGAGATGAGCTCGTGCTTGCAAAAGAGTAAAATCTAGCACGAGCTTTCTTTCCCCCACAATTTGCGCAAGAGGAAAATCTAGCATGAGCTTGCTTTCCCCCACGATGGGATGATGTTTTCCTAGATGAGCTCATGCTCATACAAGATAGAAAACTAGAACACACTAGCTTTCCCGCACATTGGGATGATGTTATCTCAGATGAGCTCATGCTTATGCAAGAGGGAAAGCTAGCACACACTAGCTTTCCCCAATGGTGGGATGATGTTGTCCGAGATGAGCTCGTGGTTGTGCAAGAGGGAAATCTAGCACGAGCTAGCTTTCCCCTATGGTGGGATGATGTTGTCGAAAATGAGCTCGTGCTTGTCCAAGATGGATAGCTAGCACGAGCTAGCTTTCCCCCGGGGTGGGATGATGTTTTCCGAGATGAGCTCATTCTTGTGCAAGAGGGAAAGCTAGCACGTGCCATCTTTTTCCCATGGTGGGATGATGTTGTTCGAGAGGAGCTCATGCTTGTGTAAGAGGGAAAGCTAGCACGCACTAGCTTTGCACCACGATGGGATGATGTTGTTTGAGATGAGCTCGTGCTTGTGCAAGAGGGAAAACTAGCATGCGCTAGATTTCACCCATAGTGGGATGATGTTGTTCGAGATGAGATCGTGTTTATACTAGAGTGAAAGCTAGCATACACTAGCTTTCCCCATGGTGGGGTGATGTTCTCAGAGATGATCTTATGCTTGTGCAAGAAGGAAAGCTAGAAGGATCTAGTTGTCCCCATGGTGGAGTGATGTTTTCCAATATGAGATTGTTCTTGTGCAAGAGAGAAAGCTAGCACGGGCTAGCTTTCCCCTACGGTGGGATGATTTCCGAGATGAGCTTGTTCTTGTGCAAGAGGGAAAGCTAGCACACACTAGCTTTCTCCCATAGTGGGATTATGTTTTACAAGATGAGCTCGTGCTTGTGCAAGAGGGAAA
>JASDQU010227233.1:0-13763 GCA_032191745.1 Picea mariana | reverse complement strand
AAACACCGAGCAATGTATACATTCTCAACTAAGTCAGAGGAGAAAAATGATGTATGGTACAAGTAGACGAAATTTGGTTATGGAATAGAAGGATGGGTCATATAAACTTTGACAATCTAGTAAAACTCAACAAGACACAAGAAGTAAGAGATATGCCAAGGATCTCAAAACCTACGAACACTATTTTCAAGCCATGTTAGCATTGGAAGAAAACGAGAGTTAGTTTCAAAACAAATGAGTACTCAACATCAAATCCATTAGAACTTGTACACACAGACTTCTACATGCCAACAAGAACACGAACTTAAAAAAGTGAGAGTTATTTTATGATGCTTATTGATTATTACACAAAAATAACATGGGTTACATTTCTTAAAGAAAAATTTGAAGCATTTGAGAAGTTTAAAGCTTTCAAATCCACAGTTGAAAATAAGATTGATTTAAAAATCAAGTGCTTAATATTAGACAAAGGAAGTGGTTGTACATCTTATGAACTTCATGAATTCTATGTTAATCATGGAATCAAGAGACAATTTTCGACGGCGAGGAATCATAAAAATGGAGTTATAGAAAGGAAGAGAAGAACTATACAAGAAATGGATAGAAAAATGTTGAATAAAGATAAACTACTAGACACCTTTTGGAGAGAATCAATCAATACAAAACTCTACATTTTGAATAAAGCACAAATTAGAGTGAACAACATCAAGATACCTTATGAATTATGAAAAGGTAGACTAGCTACAGTCAAATACTTCAAATTATTTGGGATAAAATTCTATATAAAGAGAAATGATGATAATTTATGAAAGTTTGATTCCAAAACAGATGAAGGTATCTTTCTTGGCTATGAATCTAGAAGTAAGGCCTACAAATGCTACAACAAAAGACTGCGCAAGGTTGTAGATAATATTGATGTAAGAGTGGATGAAGCAATACCTCAAGAGTAAAAGTCACAAACAAATGAATATCTAGAGGAGACAATATACAAATAATAAGAAAAGGAAGAAGAAAAGAAAGAACAAGGGGAAATAGAATGCCAATATCCAGAGACACCATCCACAATTGTCCAAAAGAATCATCCAGAAAGTCAGATTCTTGGTGATATAGATACAAGAGTTTAGACTAGAAGAAGATTAAACTTTTTTTTTCTATCTAAAATAGAGCCCAAGAATTTTACACAAGCTAGTGAAGATAAGCATTGGTTTAATGATATGGATAAAAACTAAATCAAATTGAGAAGAATTAGACATAGGAACTTATTCCTAGACCAAAAGACAAGAATGTGATTGGCACCAAATGGTTCTTCAAAAACAAATTGGATGAATATGGAAAACTAGTAAGAAATAAAGCAAGATTGGTTTGTAAAGAATATGCTCAAGTTGAGGATATTGACTTTGAAGAAATGTTTTCTCCAGTTACAAGATTAGAAGAAATCATAATGTTTTTGGAATTTTTGTGTTTCAATAACTTAAAAGTCTATCAAATGGATGTCAAGTCATCCTTTCTAAATGGAAATATAGAAGAAGTATATATTGAATATTGAGAAATATTTCAATTTTCAGACAACAAAGATTATGATTGTAGATTGAAGAAATCACTCTATGGACTAAAGCAATCTCCTAGAGCTTGGTATTCAATACTTGACAAACACCTACAAAAAAAAGGTTTCAAAAGAGGAGTTGCAAACAACAACATTTACATCAAAATAGACAATGAAGGTTTGTTAATCATTGTGGTTTGTGTGGGTGATATCATTTTTGGAAATAATGTTGATAGAATGAGCCAAACATTTGCAAAAGAAATGAAAAAAGAATTTGAGATGTCCATGCTTGAAGATTTGTCATTCTTTATAGGTTTGCATATTTCTTAATCCAACAAAAGAATGTTCATTTCTCAGACCAAATATATCGATCAAATGTTGAAGAAATTTAGAATGGAAGGTTGTGCACCTATTAGTACAACCATGATCATAGGATGCAATTTGAGAAAATATGATGAATCTATAGTAGTAAATAAAGCATTGTACATGTCAATGATTGGAAGCCTACTATATGTGACAACATCAAGGATAGACATCATGCAAGTGGTAGTATTGGTTGCAATATTTCAATATTCACCAAAAGAGACACATGTGCAAGTAGTAGAAAGAATATTTAAATATCTGAAGGGAACATTGGCATTTGGCTTGTGGTATTCAAGAAGTAAGGACTTTACTCTAATATCATATATAGATGCAGAATGGGTAGGAAGTATTAATGAAAAGAAAAGTACCAATTGAGGACCATTCTTTCTAGGAAATTGTCTAATATCATGGTTGAGCAAGAAAAAAACTTCAATCTCTCTATCCACTATAGAAGCCAAATATATTGCAATAGAATCATGTTGCACACATGTTCTCTAGATGAATCATACACTGAAGGATATCAAGCAAGAATATGATAAACCAATATCAATCATTTGTGACAACACAAGTGTAATTAACATTTCAAATAATCATGTTATGCACTAAAAGACAAGTAATATTCCAATCAAGTACAACTTCCTAAGAGAATAGGTAGTCGATCAAAGTGGCAAGCTGGAATACATTACCACCAAAGAACATGTTGCATATATTTTTACCAAACCCCTTCCCAAAGACACATTTGAATATCTCAAACAGAATCTGGGAGTGATATCCCTCTCATCTCATCATTAAATGGAAGTGCAAGCTCAAGGGGAGCAATCCTTGGCCATTGATTTCAAAGGGGGAGAAGTTGCAGATAAATAAATAATTGCAAACACAAGGAAAGTTGCAGACCTGGGGAGTATCATAATTGACTAAGGTTTGTCATCAATGAAAAAGGAGGAGATTGTTGGAAATATTTTTGTCATTGATGTCAAATATAAGGGGAGACTATAGATTTCCAATATAAAGATTGCAAGATGGATATTTTTGGAAATATTGTTTTTGGATTTTTTTTATGCCCAGTTTGGATACACTATCTTTGAAGGAATTTTTACTCTAAATACCTATCACAAATGAGAACATAGGCTATATAGGTGGAAATATTATTCTGAAACATTTTCAATGGTATATGTCACTCCCTATAAATCCTTAGGAATGAGAAGATATGGATTTTTCTGTCAAATAACCCAACAATAAAGTTCAGGTCGTCCCAACCAGTCTTTACAGGTCAGCCCTAAAAGTGAGCATAAAAACATTATAATCACAAGATAGATGTGCACATTTGAAGAGAATTCAAGCAAGATGATCAAGTTCGAGGTGTGCATAAGATATATGAGGTGCACCTCTTGGATCTAACATCCAACTCAACTCCCAACAAAAGTATAATAAAGTCTCCTAAACAAAAAAGTGAATAATATGTTCTTACCAAGCATATAGAAGAATACACAAAAGTGTGGAAAAGGAAGAAAGAAGAACCAAATAAGGAAGAATGTGGACTTGGAATATATGCTCAAGAAAAAGGAAGCTAATGGTACATTGATAATGGATGTTCAAAACACATGACAGGGGATGAAAACAAATTTCTCACCCTAAAGGAGGAAAAAAGGAGGTAGTGTTACCTTGGGGGATAATGCTTCTGCAAGGATAGTTATAAAAGGTACCAATAGTCTTGATAATGGAAAGACTTAAACATACAATGTCTTGTATGTTGAAGGGTTAAAACACAATCTTCTAAGTGTCAACAAAACATGTGATCAAGGTTACAACCTCACATTTCATTCCAAAGGATGCGAGATCAGGAAAGCAATTTTAGGAAGATTAGTGACAAATGAAAATAGAACCCCAAGCAATGCATACATTCTCAATGAAGTCAAAGTAAAAAATGTTGTGTGGGACTAGTAAATGGAAGTTGGTTGTGGCATAGAAGAATGAGTCATGTAAACTTTGAGAATCTATTAAAAATTAGCAGGAAACAAGAAGTAAGAGATATGCCAAGGATGTCAAAACATGCAAACACTATTTGCAAGCCATGTCAACATAGGAAGAAGACAAGAGTTAGTTTCAAAACAAAGGAGTAATCAACATCAAATCCATTGGAACTTGTACACACATGCCTCTATCGACCAACAATAACACAAAATTTAAAAGGTGAGAGTTATTTTATGCTTCGTATTGATGATTACACAAGAATGACATGGATTACATTTCTTATGGAAAAATATGAAACATTTGATAAATTTAAATATTTCAAAGCCGTAGTTGAAAATGAGTCTGATTTAAAAATCAAGTGCTTAATATTAGTCAGAGGAGGTGAATTTATCTCTTATGAATTTGAGGAATTCTATGAGAATCATAGAATCAAGATAATTTTTTCAGCAACAAGGACTCCATAGCAAAATGGAAATTGTAGAAAGGAAGAACATAACTATCCAATAAATGGTTAGAACAATTTTGAATGAAGACAAACTACCAGACACCTTTTGGAGAGAAGCAGTCAACACAATAGTCTACATTTTGAATAGAGCACAAATTAGAGTGAACAATAGTAAGACACCTTATGAATTATGGAAAGGTAGACCAACTATAGTAAAATACTTCAAATTATTTGGGAGAAAGAGATATATAAAGATAAATGAAGATAATTTAGGAAAGCTTGATTCCATAATATATGAAGTCATATTTCTTGGCTATGCATCTGGAAGCAAGGTCTACAAATGATACAACAAAATACTATGCAAGGTTGTAGGTAGTATTGATGTAAGAGTGGATGAAGCAATACCTCAAAAGGAAAAGTCACAAACAAATGAAAATACAAAAGATAAAATCAACAAAGAATTTGAAAAGGAAGAAGAAGAGGAGGAAGAAAAGAAGGAACAAGAAGAAATAGAACTCTGATATCCAAAGACACCATATAGATTTGTTCAAAATCATCATCCATAAAATCACATTCTTGGTGATATAGATACATGATTTTAAACTAGAAGAAGATTAAAGTTTTATTTTCTATCTAAAATAGAGCCCAAGAACTTTGCACAAGCTAGTGAAGATAAGCATTGGTTTAATGCTATGAAACATGAACTAAATCAGATTGAGAAGAATTAGACATGGGATCTTGTGCCCAAACTAGAAGAGAAAAATTTGATTGGAACCAAATGGGTCTTCATAAAGAAACTAGATGAACATGGACAAGTAGTAAGAAATAAAGAAAGATTTATCTGTAAAGTCTATGCTCAAGTTGAGGGTTTCAAAAGAGGAGTTGTAGACAACAATATTTGCAACAAAATAGAAAATGAAAATTTGTTAATCAATGTGGTTTATGTGGATGATATCATAATTGGAAGTAGCGGCGTTGATAGAATTAGACAAAATTTTGCAGAAGAAATGTAAAAATAACTTGAGATGTCCATGCTTGGAGAATTTTCATTCTTTATAGGGTTGCATATTTCTCACTCCAACAAAGGCATATTCATTTCTTAGACTAAACATATCAAGGAAATGTTGAAGAAATTCAAAATGGAAGATTGTGCACGAGTGAGTACACCTATGATCGCAGGATGTGATTTGAGTAAATATGATGGATCTCTAGAAGCAAACAACAAATTGTACAGGTTAATAATTGGAAGCCTACCTGTTATCAGATAAATTGGTAGGTGCAGACACTAACAGATCTCCCTAGATCCACCTGGATCTAGAACAAAACAGGACAGGACATGACTCTTTCCATAAGTTGTAGTCATTGAATCTACTAATAAGAAGGAATGAGTGACATACCTTTATATCGCTTCCTTAGGTCTCTGTTGTTCCTGCTTCACTCCGGTGCTCTTGTGAAATCAGGTCCAAGACAACACAAACTAACCAAAGTGAAGATAGCAAAGTATATTCAATGTCAACTGATGCATATGATCAAAAAGTTATGCAATAAAATAAGAGTGATTTTATGGGAAAGGGACATGCCGCTGTATTATATTAAATGAAAGTAGAAGATACAACCAGATCACCTTGATGTCGCAAGCTTCCTTTTAGTGGCCCTTGGTTCTAGCACACACACTTTCTCTACATTTGCATGAAGAAGATCCAGTACAACTTGATAGACCCAATAGAGTCTTCAAGCTTTTATCCAAGTAGATTTCTCCACAGAATTCTTTCACCAATTCTTCATTCAATCTTGCTTAACCTTTTCCATGAGAAACCTTTCAATATATAAGAGAAGGAGAGATGGTTAAATGGATGAGGATGATCCCACTAAATCTGAGAAGTCAGTAGGATGCCAACCATGTGAATGCCAACTCATTTTCTAGAAGATTCCCTTCTAGAACCTTCGTGACCTCTTCTCTTTTCCAAGCTTTGAATTAGGTTCGCACCCTACCTATAGAGCATACTGCAAATAGTTCACACCCTAAGTGTGGGTTGCCTGCGAGAATGAAGGATTTTCTCACCCTATAACATAGGCAACCTGCGAACTCATCTTAAAAATTTGTTTTTGGAAGAAGACAACAATCACTATTCTCAGGCAAAAATTCCTTGTGGGAGCTTGAATACATCACTTGTAGAGACATCACTAGAGTGACCAAAATAATGTGTAACAGAATGCCCCCCAAAGTATGAGGCTGGAACTTGTGACAGCCGAAATACTTTGTAAAATATGTGTGTGTGTCAGAAACAAGGAACACACCTAATTAGAAACCTGTAAACAACCAAGCATTTGTAGAATATAATACCAGTTCTGAGGTAGGCATTCCCATGCTCAAATCACAAATGAATGGAATCATAAATGTAGGTCATGGCCATCAATTATACACTGTGGATCCATGTCGTCAAAATGCTACATAGCCACCAGGAACACACTATGGATCTATGTGAGAGGACTTGAATAATGACATAGCCACGTGATATACAAAGTGGATCTATGTGCCAATACAAATCATACATACTCCATCGTAGCCTGGATAAAAAAGATGAGACCCAGGGTCTTCAATCCCGTCATCTGAAAGTACGAATCTAGCCATGCGATTACATGTGCTGAAGTTGAACATGGTAGAAACCACTTGATTACTGATCATTGATGAAAACCATTAACAAGTGCGAGGGAAATCACCATTGATGTCAATGACTCCCAAAATATCGAAGTACAATCCAAATGAATGCGAATGAATGAGTTGAAGTCGAGAACTCGGTGGAATCTCTCGATCAGGGAACAATGATGTGAAACCCTTGTCGAAAGCGAAGAGACCTACCATTAAGGCATGCAGGTTCCAAGGTACTAAATGATTTCTAAGTCTCATTTCTGGATAATGAATTGGAGTCGACGGAACAAGACTTGTCACAGGAGGGCCTTGATGTATCCCCCATCAATGACATGAAATAAGTAACAGATTTTGAGGGTGAAACAAAGTATGAATATGGGTTGAAACAGACACAGGGAAGGCTGACATAGTAAGAATGGACAACTGCAGATGGCCGACTCAATAGAGGGCTCGTTTGAACTTCTCTTGAACATATGAACGACATGACCAAGGACTTGGCAGCACTGACTCAAAGACGACCCAAGATATGACCTTGTAGCAAGTCGAACAAGAGACAAATGGATTTCCCAACTTGGATTCAAATGAAAAATAGGCAGTGTCATGTTCAAGAGCGATGCTTACTGCCATTAATATGAATACAAAAACATATCCCTTTCCCAAAATCCCCCCCACCATTTCTGGCGAGTACCTCTTTATTTTTACACAAGCTTGAGGAGGATAACATATGCTTGTTGATGTAAGCTCATCCTTCAGATAAGTCCCTCAGAGTATATTTAATGAACCCTATGAAGGAGTGGTTTGGTCCCCTTGCAGGTCTTTCGATGTTTGTTTAACGAGTCCAAGGATAGAAAACTCGGGGGTTTTTCATGTTTTGAGAGTCTGAAAAACACTTAAAGAGAAATCTCCTAGTTCCTTTTTCGTAAAATAGTTTGACGAGACCAAAAAAGTGATAAACTATTGCCTGTCGAACGTTTTCTTCAAATACTTTAACGAGCATGAAAAGAACAAGATCGCTCGACAATCTTTTCATTTTTATGGAGCGTGAAAAGAGCTTAAAGGATACTCCTTTACATTTGTCGTTTTCGTGTTACCATGACGAGTATGAAAAGATGAGAAAAATTATACTCGGTTATGTTCTCATGTATTTCTGAGTGCGAGAACGAACGAAGACTGAGCTCGAGGTTTTTTCTAAAAAACCTTAAAAAAGTAGGCGTACATGCGACAAAAAGAAAAAAGACCCGTACCCCCTCATTCGGACTTCGAAGTTGCTATATCTACGAAAAACCATACTCACAAGGCTATTAGGGTATTAGGTTTGATAAACAAAGAAATAAAAATAATATAAAAATCAATAAAAAATAGTAAAAAGTGAATAAATATGTGTGAAAAGGACTTTTTACCATGTCATTGTTACTTTGCCAAAAACTTGTCCAACATACCTCATTTCCCCCAAAGTTTCTTTGCTAGTTTGTGGGAGGCACAAGCAATCATTCGATGAGCGGTTTCAACCAACGAGGTAATCTCTTGATTCTCTAACTTTTCCATGGTTTATTTTTGGTTTTTATTGGCATTATTTTGGGTTTTGAGTCCATTTTAGGGTCAGAACATGTGCCCAAGTGTTCTCGTAGGCGGGCCATGCGGGACTTGCGAGAATATAAGATTCTCGCAGGTGGCCTTCAGGCACCTGCGAAAATCTCACACTGTGTAAAAGGTCCACCTGCGGGGGCTGAAAAATGGATTTTAAAGTGAGGTTTTGCTCAATAAAAATTATGCAAGAGTTTAACACAAGTTGCTGACTTCCTTCTCATGGCTCTTTTGCAGGTGTTTGGCCATCACAATGTTGGAATGGAGACAAAGAGAACATGAGGAGGATGATGCCATTGCCGGGAATGACCTGGGTACAGTCCCTTCCCTCCAGGACTGTGGGCTCTTGAAATGTTTTAGGATTCCGGGCATGAGAGCCCAACTCAGGTTGTTGGAATACCTGGTCCACATGTGGGACGTGGATCAACATTTATTTCACGTGGGAGTCCATACACTGACACTAGATATCAAGGATATCTATTTTCTAACGGGGTTGTCACGGCATGGATACTATGCTACTTTGACTGGAGGTAGAGGCGACAGAATCCCTATGAGTGAGTATTGTTGCCAATATTGTGTTCCCGAGGCAGAAAGAAGAAAGGGTAAGGTTTCCATTTGGGGGGTCCAAGATATGACCCTACGGACCATCTTGTTTACTATTGCATACATGGTTGGGAGCGCGACTCCTCACATGGCTCTCCAGAGCTATTTCCAATATGCCATAGAGTGCATAGAGCCTCGGGTCTTCAACTGGTTGGATGCAGTTCTTCGTGGTATGAAGAGACAATTGACGAAGTGTAGAAAGGGTGAATTGAAGAAGTTTGGGTACAGGTCACTTTTGGTGTCATTATTCCTCGAGAGGGTCCCACTGCTGTGACTATAGGTCGATTGGGGTTTACTGGCCTCACAGGATTTGAGGATGCTGAGGTGGTGTAACCTCATGGCTCGACACATAGCAGGGCCTATAATCAAGTATAATGATTCAATTTTTGACTGGTTGAGGCCCCAGATGCTGATGATCGACGACTACGCATATGCTGGTTTGGATTTCTGAGGGGATTTGAATTTGGCCCTGCCTGAGGATGCTCAGTGGGGTGACTTAGGTAAGAAGTACACATTTTGTTCTTTTTAAATGTTTTTGCAAATTTTATCATATGAAATGTTTTTATGTTTATCCAAGAACTAATAAAAAAAATTCTTCTTGATGACAAAGATGTGGGGCCATATCGACCTCTAGGAATGTCTCCCATTCAACAACAAGGAGAAGCGGCTCCAGTAGTGAGATGGGATGTCGAAGACTATGAGGCAGTGGAACAGAACTTGGAGGGGTTGACCGTGGATGTCCCAGATATTGCTATTGGGGAGATCCCGAGACGTTACCAGTGCCATATTGTGGGCGTGTCCAAGTCTCTCAGTTGACTGCTCTGTAGGGTAGTCCGAGTAGTTGTGTGTTATCCTAAGAGTCATCCATGATGCTATTTTGTAGAAGCTATGGGCTTCGTATTTTGAGATTTTGATCCTTGGAAAAAAACTTTTTGTAAAAACTTTTGATTGTTATATACATATATAAGGCTTCTACTCGCTTATTTTGTGTTGTGTTATACATGTGATGTGTGATTGGTTTATAAATGTCCCAAATGTCTATCTAACACATAGTTGGCTAATGCATCAGTCAATGTATTTAGACATCTAGGAATGTGCTGATATTCGATATAATCAAAATAACGTTCCAAGAGGCGAATTCGTAAATATACCCGTAATAAAGTAGGACTTCAGATAGCATAGATGTTACTTAACTGTAGTACTACTAGCTAGGAATTGAGTTGTATAACCAGGTGGCGGATATCAAGTGAAATAGCATCAATCAATAATTCGATGACGACACTATATTCTACTATATTATTGGTCTCACAACCAAGGCACACACCTCGTAGACTGATAAGTTCGTTTGTAGGTACGTAAATTGCCCATGCATCAGAAGCAAGGTTATGAGTACTACGGCTAGCGCCATTGGCAAAGCCAATGTGGGGTGGAGAAGACTCCAACATCTAGAAACCAAGCACAACGCAAGATAAGCAGTTGAGGGTAGAGACCAAATAAAAAAGCATACTAAAGTAACAAAAAGAATGATACAATAAAATACAAGCACTCATGCACAAGTGATCTTAAGCATAGTACTTCTTTAAGTACAACCCATTTCTGGGTTCACTCAAAGGGATACCGTTGTAGTCCACCAACTCATAAGCTCCTTTCTCCAAAACTTGCTTGATGATATAAGGACCTCGCCACATAGCTTCAAATTTTCTGGCTCCTAGCATATCCCGATCTTGTTCGTAAAGGAGAACCAGATCACCTTCAGAGAAAACGTGTGGCTTGACATGTTTTTCGTATTGGTCTTTGACACATTTCTTTTGGGCTTCTATAACTAGGGTGGCATCACGATGGGTTTCGTCTAATTGCATGAGATACAACAGACATTCTTCTTCGGCATAAGTGTTTGGGAGAAGTTCGACGACTAGTTTTAGGGAGGGTATCTCACATTCAATCGGCAAGATGGCTTCTAGACCATAGAATAACTGGAATGGTGTAAACCTGGTAGCAGACTTAATGGATGTCCAGTAAGCTCACAATGCTGAAAACAACATCGTGTGCCAACTCGTTTTGTGAATCCCTATCATTCGTCGAAGCATGGTAATGAGGATTTTGTTTATTGCTTCAACTTGGCTGTTGGCTTGTGGGTAATAAGGTGTTGAGTTTTCATGGCGAAGACCCAACTTTTTAGTGAGTTCGGACATCATGAAGTTTCTAAAGTGGCTATTGTGGTCAGTAACAATAGCTTGAGGAACACAAAACCGAGCAATGATGTGATTGAATATGAATAATGCTGCAATCCTTCCGGTATTGTCAAATGTTGGCATCGCCTCGACCCATTTCATAAAATAATCTACGGCTACAATAATGTATCCATGCCCCCCGACTGAGTGAGGGTGACATGTCATGAAATCGATACCCTATTTCGCAAAAGGACCAACAGAGACCACAGGGTGTAGAGGAGTAGGGTGTGATCGTATTTTATTGTTGTAGGTTCGACAAGCGTGGCATTTTTGGATGACAATTATACAATCATTGAATAAAGAAGGCCAAAAATACCCCGCTCGTAAGATCTTCTGGGCAGTAGCATACCCAGACATGTGATCACCATAGGCTCCAGAATGGCAGTCATTTAGGGCTTTCGTGGCTTCGTCAAATGTGAGGCAGCGTCGAAAAACGGAGTCAATCCCAGGATGATAAAGAGTATCACTGAGGATAATATACTAATGGGCTTGGTAGCGTATTCGACGACGGTCAGTGCTAGACAAATTGGGCTAGAAAGTCTAGGTTTGGAGATATATGATGATATCTCCATACCAAAGGTCATCATAACTAATCAGGAAAAGGGATTCATCGGGTAGTGAATCTGTTGCTACATTTTCCGTCTCAGAGCAGGGAAGGTCGCATATCAACGCGGCAAACACCAATGATTTCTTGGACTTAGCGCATTCAAATTCTAAGTCAAACTCCTAGAGTATTACGATCCATTTGGAGTATTTTCCCCCCAGAAATTGGCATGTAAGAATGTGCTGCATAGGGTTGCAGTTAGAAATTACCATAGTCTTGCGAGAAAGGATATAGTGCCAGAAACGTTGAACAACTTGGATAGTTGCCAAGGCCAATTTTTCAACATGTAAATACTTGGTTTCGGTAGTCATGAGACTCCAACTCAAGTAATAGATGACATGTTAATCATGAGAATCATCCTCCTGGATGAGAACCATAGCCATGGTATAGTCCGAGGCTGCAAGGTAGAGGAAATAATCCCGACTGTAATCCGGTGGGAAGAGTAGTGGGGTACATGTCAAAGACAGTTTCAAAGATTCGAAAGATTTGTTGGCAGTGGTATCCCATAAGAACTCAGAACCTTTCTCGAGCAATCGTGTAAATCCAAGAGTTAGCTCAGCATAGTTTGTGATGAAACGACGGAGAAAGTTTGCCTTCCCTTGCAAACTTTGTAACTGGAAAAGTGAGGAAGGAGGAGGAAGATTGAGAATCGCCTTGACCTTCAAATGATCCACCCGAATCCCTTGACGTGAAACAATAAAGCCCATAAGTCGACCGGATTCTATGCAAAAAACACATTTGTGGGGATTCAAGCGTATATGGTAAAACCGACATCGAAGGAAAATGGCGCGGAGGTGTATTGGATGATCTACACGGTGCATGGAATGAGCGGGTAAGTCATCGAGATATGGTTGTACAATGTACTTTATATCATGAAAGGCGTAAAACATAGCATGTTGAAAAGTTTCACCGGCATTTTTTAAACCGAATGGACGTTTCCGGTAGGCAAAAGTACCCCAAGGACAAATAAAAGTTGTCTTGTGTTGGTCCGCGGGTACGATATTGATTTGATTATATCCGGAGAAACCATCCATCAGAGAGAAGATTTCACTTCCGGCACAATCGTCGACGATCTGGTCAATGAAGGGGGTAGGAAAGTTGTGTTTAGGACAAGCTTTGTTAATATCCCTATAATCAATGCACACGCGGATTGTGCCTTGTTTCTTGTCAATCAGAACAAGATTGGAAACCCAGTCAATTAGAGCCACAGGGTAAATAAATCCAGCTTTGAGAAGTTTCTCAACTTCAAGCTTGATAGCGGCTGCTTTACGTGGGTGGACCAGACGAAGTCATTGTTGGATGGGTTTAGCACCCGGGTATGTCTTAATCTCATTTACCACAATGTCGGGGTCAATCCCCGACGTTTATTCATAGCTCCATGCGAAGACGTCACAAAATTCATGGAAAAGAGACTTGTAGGTGACAACTTCATCATGGGAACATGAAGCTCTGATATGCACATTTTCGACAACTCCAGGTTTTATGGATATGTCAAGGGGGATGGTGGGTGAGATATTACTTAAGTTCCCTTCGTAGAACATATCGTGTGTAGACTCGGGAATGGTAGAAATGATGACAATGGTCGACGGGGTTGAGAGTCATTGGTAACCCTCGATGGTGCATTGTTCTAGGAAGAGGATGGAACGATGATGTCCATCGTCCCAAGGGGTATCTTCCATGGACATAACAGACATAATCATCTCGTCTGTAGGAAAAATGATGTGGAATGGATCCAGAGATAAAGCACCAAGAGAGGGGGTAGAAGGGGT